>BLSH010302413.1:834559-851297 GCA_018402905.1 Glandirana rugosa | reverse complement strand
ATATACACATTTACTTTTTTTGTGGATGAGTAGGGGTTCTAAGAACCCATGACTTATTCATGTGGGGGGGGGGGGTAAAGTGCTACCTGGGGTCCCCCTTGATATTAAAAGTGGTTTAAAAACATAAGCTCCTAGCTGGCAAACTTCCAAGAGAGGAGGCACTTATCCTTATCAAGATCGGGACAATGTGCAATGCGAGCCCTACCATACCCCCTTCTCATGTTGAAGGCATGTGGCTTTTTTCTTGTTTATTGTGTGAGGATCCCCCCTTAAAATCCATAGCAGACCCAAAGGGATCAAATGCCTTTTTTAATTTTTGCATGGAGCCAAATGGAACCAAAAACATTTTTGTGGACAATTTTAAAGTAGTAGGTTATATACAGTACATCAAACAGATTTGCCACTTCACAGGTAGGTAAAAGGCATACCCAAGGCATGTTAGTTAAAGGATACGTTCACCTTATAAAAAAAATAAATAAATGCACATATTTTTCCAGATAAAAAATGTACATTTAATGTTTTTGTTTTCTGGAGCCTGCAGTGCATTGCACCCACGATCAGCAGATGTCAGGCTCCTGCAGAATTTTAGTTTAGCTTTGGGAGCAGGAAGATCAATGAACTACAAGAGCGGTCAACAGCTTGCTTGCAGTTCATTGGGAACTACAAGTCGTCTGCCGTGGTTGCAGATAGCAGTTATAGTTAATTCATTCACAGATCCACCCACACGGCCGTGCTCCTTTTAAATTCTGACAGCAGTGCAGGGAGAACATTTCCCGCCCAATGTCACAGGAGGGGATTGGAGGGGTGCAGGTTGGTGGTAGAGGAACCAAGTTCTCTGAGGCCTCTGTAGGCCTCATCAGGGAAGAAGCTGTCTGGTTGGACGCTGCTGCCCTGGTTGACCTGTTGGCCCTCTTTGATGTGGGAGGTGCTTATAAAAAGTACTGTCCTCTTCAGGTTAGCGCACATTCCTCGTAGTGGGTAGGATAGGGACAGATTTCCCACTGGCTATGGACAGTCAGATTAGCATAGGGTCAGGTTTCTGTGGTGGAGGGACAGGGTAGGGACTGTTCCTGTGTATCGACCAGTAGTCTTCCTGTTTAAGGGCCTGGTTGTCAGTCTGCCTTCCAGCCGTCTCCAGGTGCTGTCAGGTGTCAACAGTGAGCACTGTCACTCCCTGCCTGGTTCCTTGTAAGTGTTCCAGTCCAGTGTGACCACGGTTGCAGAGTTACTGTATTCTCTCAACATTACACCATTACTAGTCTCCATGTGAGTTCAATTCCCCCTGTGGATAGTAAGCCCAAGCCACACCTACATACAGGTGTAACATAACATGTTACCAAAGGTGAACCTATCCTTTAAAGAAGGTTAGCATTTTTAATGTTGCCCTTTAAGTTTTTTAAACAGTTTTGACATTTTCCCCAGGGCAGTGCCCAGCCACTGTTTTTTAAAATTCAGCTCCCATTGACTTCAGTTGGATTTGGCACCTAACCTTTTGTTAATTTCACAAATTTACCCCAAAGCCAAACCCTGGGCGTTTGGCTCATCACTACTTCTCAATATGCAATTTTTGTGGTGGATTGTGGACACTGCATGCCATGTGCGTGCTGGGGATAGGGGCATCTCACTGGGGAAAGACCAATCAGTGTGTGCTGGAGGTGGGTTCACTGGCAAAGTGAACGTTATTTAGGAAAACATATTCCTTAAATAATTAATTAGGAATTTAAATTTAGTGATAATGTTTCTTTAGTCCTGACTCCTGACCATAATAAATAAAAAAGATACATGTACAAAACCTCTATGCATTCAAGATTAATTCAGTTTTGAATCTTCTTTTTTTTTTTCAAACGCCTTTCAATCTTAAATGTGTATATTGCCATCTGCTTTGAATGCTAACAGTCCACAGGTAGAGCTGCTTGTAGACATTAATAAAAGATGCAGCCCTTATTGAAAGTCCATCCAGATAGAGTCCACAATTCCTAGGGAGCACCCAGAGTGTGTAACAAAAGTAAATCTGCAAGTGAAATGACAATCATTCCCCAACATCACAGCAAACCAGGCCTCCTACCCTCAGAAGTGGACCACTAGATTATAGGTGGTCTCAAACACCTATCAGGCTTGCTCCTGTTCACCATAGACTGCACCAAAGGTTTAGGCTCAAATCCTTTTGTCCCCTCCGAGAACGTCTCTCCACAGGTTAGATTTCCCATATAGATGTGCCAAAATGAGAACAAAGACCGCCTCATAGTGTAATATGTAAAAGCACTCAGACATCTAAAAGCTGCACTCTGCCATTGGTTGCAGGAACCTCAGAACCCCCACTCTGCAAATCATCATCAGAGAGCTGCTTGTAGGTTTCAAATCTGGCAGTCCCTGACAGCTCAGGTCCCCACTAACAATCAAGAGCCACTCAAAGTGGTCCCCAATCATGTGATCTCTCTCAGCTATAACAGTATAAGCACGAAGGCAGAAGGCTTTATTGGCAAAATAAAAAATATGCCTTCAGCTTGCAAATGGTGATGCAAATGCCATTGCAGCCAAAAGTGTCCTGTTTAATATTGCCTCAGATACAATTACAGTGTTAAAAAGATGATACATTCTTTTTTTTGTTTTGTTTTTGTGCACTTGTCAGTCTATAATAAAAAACATTTATAATTAAAACAGCGTACCAAACAAAAGACGTATACAGATTATTTTATTATGCAAATCTGTCAAGTTATTGTCAACTCATGCTATTAAATTTAGCCAGGGTGTCTACAGTAAGTACCAATGACCTTGGATCACCAAAGGCCAAATTGCCTAATCTCTCAAATCCAAATATAAACTGATTTTACAACTCCCAATTCCTGCAACTTCCCATGACGTCTCTGTAACAAGTACACATGGGATTGGTTACATAGCACTCAGTATATTAAGCTGCAGCTGATGCCCATTTAGTTGTATTGATTGCAGAGACTGTATGATGGATGGGGAGTCTTTTTGTCTGACAAACATTTTGTTGTTATCCTAAAGGTTTTAGTTTTTTAAGAACATTTGTACAGTCATACCTGATCTAATGGTGCCAGATTTAATCGACAGACAGCTCCAAATAATATGAAGATCTCAAATTAAAAAACAAAAAAAAGACAGCTTCTGGTATTAATAAGCACTGGAAATCCCTGCCAGCAAAACATTAAGCGTTTTAATAACAGAATATTATGCCAATGAGAAAGATTTTTTTTCCCAGGAAAATTTTCTAATTCCTAATTAGTACATTCTGCGGATATAAAGCCTTTCTGTGCAATGTATCTCAATGTACACTTCTAGTTTACAGTTGTCGTTATTGGTGAAAAAAAAAACATTTTTTTGCCTTATTTTGCTAGTTGGCTGAAAATATGTTTTTCCTAGTGCATTTAAAAGTTTTTTCTGATTAAGGCTGGGTTTACACTAGTGCAAATTGGATGCGGTTTCCCTGCATCCAATTTGCATTTCAGGAGATTGTGACCGGCTCTCTATGGAGTCCTGTGTGTCTGAACCTTTAGGTCATCCATGCAGGACTTGCCTGTATCTCCCAAGAGTCAATGCATGCTACCAGCAGGTAAATGGCCATCTAATTTTGTTTTGTAGTTCACTCTTTGACTATCTTACATCTAGTGGGTAAGGAATGCCATCATAGGTGTACACAGCCTATTGCATTTGGGTGTGCACCCCAAAGCCCAAACACATACTGTATGTATCTGCATATGTGTTGAACTTATTTGTTTTGGTGTCTTTGTATGTATGGATTGCATAAGTTGTTACCAACATGTGGTAAAAATGTAATGTCAATAGCACCTTTAGAAAATGTATGTACTGCCGGTGTCAATAGAGCAGTGGGCAGTGTCAGTAGGGCAGAGTTTGTTGTCAGTAGGACAGTGAACAGTGTCAGTAGTTTTTTTTATATATTTTATTTTTTACAATTTATTATTTTTTTATTATTTTTATAATTATTTTTAGGATCCCCATTAAGGGGCTTTATCAGAGGTCTAAACAGGGGGCATCTGCAGCACATGGGGTGATTAGGGTGTGCCCCCCAGACACACCTAGCACACCCTGAGTGCATGCCTATGAATGCCACCTTCCACAGCCATTTAAAGCCATACTGTGGTTACATCTTTCACTAATGGATACTCCATACCTTATCACTTTGTGGGAGGGAGCAGAAACTCAAAACTACTTCAGGGAAAGCTTTCCACTGCAATCTTTGAGAGCTAAAGGAAGCTGTAGAAAAATTTAACCCATTCTTGTGCCCCTAAAACAGAACAAATCCGTTTTTTTTTTTTTTTTTATGGTTTTGGTCTATTATTCTTTTGGTGTGAATAAAAGCAGCTCTATCTCTTTTTAGTGATAATGAAGTTCTTCCATGCCCCTAATAATCCTAATGGGATAACATTATGGGGTTGATTTACCAAAGGCAAATAGGCTGTTCCAAAGCTTAGTAAATGAACAGAAGCTCTCCTGACTTCCATCATCCAATCATGTGCAAGCAAAAATGTTGTTTTTTCTAACTTTCCTTGCACATGACTGGGTATTCTTTGCAAAGGTAAGACTTACCTCATTTACTAAGCTCTGGAGCAACTGCACATTGCAAAGTGCACAGTCTATTTTCCTTTAGTAAATCAACCCTTTAAAGTAAACGTATAGCAAATATATATTTGAATAAAATTTACTTTTGTGGTCAAGATTTTAAAAAATCAATTTAATGTTTTTGGGTGGAAATATGAAATGTTGCATATCAATATTATGTAAATTTTCATTAAACCAACATTTGGAGCTTCAGGCTCCTTTTCACATAAGCTCCAATGTGTTTCTTTTCTTTTAAAAAGACTTTCTTCTGCAGAGCTCAGTACCTCAAGTTGAAATTTATGAACAAACGTTAGTAAGTTAAACCAATAAGTCCTCCCACTTCATCCATATTGCATTGTCTAAGTTTTAAATGAAAGAAAGAGTGCCTGAAAGTGGATAAGAAATGTGTAGATCAGGGCTCAAAATTCCACCAGTCCAGAGCCACTAGCCAGGCCTTAAGAGTTACTTGCCACCAGTTGCCCCACCCAATGCCTACCCTTCCCCGCCCCTAAGTCCGACCCTAAACACGCCCTCGTAAATTATCTAATAAAACTACACTGTTAAATGTTTTATGCAGAGTTAAGTTCCAAAAATAAATATTAACAACAACTTTAACAATATCAATATAAAGCATACCAGTACTCATCAGTGCAGCCTCATCAGTGCCCATCAGTGCAGCCTATCAGTTCCCATCAGTACAGTCCCATCAGTACAGCCTATCAGTGCCCATCAGTATAGTCCCATCGGAGCAGCCGATCAGTGCCCATCAGTACAGTCTTATCAGTGCAGCCTATCAGTGCCCATCAGTGCAGCCCCATCAGTGCCCATCAGCGCATCCTCCCCAGTGCAGCTTATCAGTGCAGCCCCATCTGCACAGCTTATCAGTTCTGCTTCATCAGTGCCCATCAGTGCAGCATATCAGTGCCCATCAGTGCAGCCTATCAGTGGCCATCAGTGCATCCTTATCAGTGGCCATCAGTGCAGCCTTATCAGTGGCTATCAGTGCAGCCTTATCAGTGCAGCCTCATCGGTGCTTATCAATGCCCATCAGTGCAGCCTATCATTGCTATCAGTGCAGCATATTAGTGGCCATCAGTGCATCAGTTCCTATCAGTGCAATGTATCATTGCCCATCAGTGCAGTGTATCATTGCCCATCAGTGCAGCCTATCATTGCCCATTTGGGGAGCATATCAGTGCCCCTACGTGCAGCGTATCATTGCCCATCAGTGCAACGTATCAGTGCAGCCTATCATTGCACAAGTGCAGCATATCAGTGCCCATCAGTGCAGGGTATCATTGCCAATCAGTGCAGCCTATCAGTGCCTGTCAGTGCAGCATATCATTGCTCATCAGTGCAGAATAACATTGCCCTTCAGTGCAGTGTATCATTGCCCATCAGTGCAGCTTCAGTGCACTGTATCATTGCCCATCAGTGCAGTGTATCATTGCCCATCAGTGCAGCATCAGTGCAGCATATCATTGTCCATCAGTGCAGCATATCATTGTCCATCAATGCAAGATACCATTGCCCATCAGTGCAGTGTATGATTGCCCATCAGTGCAGCCTACCATTACCCATGAGTGCAGCGTATCATTGCCCATCAGTGTAGCATACCATTGCCCATCAGTGCAGCGTATCATTGCCCATCAGTGCAGAATATCATTGATCATCAGTGCAGCCTCATCAGTGCCCAGTAATGCATCAGGGAGGAATCAGGGGGATCTGCTGGCCAGATTACACAGAGCGGTGATCTCCCACTGAGACGTGGCTTGTACGTCCAATGCCGATCCAGGAGGCGGGACTTTGTTTGACAGCTGCCGGCTATTCATATACAAGCCGCGTCTAAGTGGGAGATCCCTGCTCTGTGTCATACGGCTGCCCGATCCTTGACAGTTTCCAGGCTGATCACTTCTGACAGAAGTGGTGCAGCCCTTTTTACAAGACATCAGCACGGCCCGGGGGGGGCAGGGAGCCCCCTCTCCATGCCGCTCTGATGGCCGCACCACTTCTGCTAGAAGTGATCAGCCAGGAAACTGTGAGCTCAGTCTGCCCCTGCTCCACACTCACCCTACAATAATTTCCACTCGCCAAATGCGAGCAAGCAAGTGGAAATTTTGAGGGCTGGTATAGATAATGGATAATACTCAGTGCTCTGGGACTCCTTTGTCATTTAATAAATATATACATATATACTCATGTATATATAGACATTAAAATGGAGTTGAACAAATTCCTGCCTTATAATTAGTGTTCCAGTTCATCTCAAAGATGCTCAATAGTATTGAGGCCAGGGATCTGTGCAAGCAATTCAGGTTCCTTCTCACCACACCCATCAAACCATGTCTTTATGGAGCTGGCTTTGTGCACAGGGGCTGCTGGAACAGAAAAAACCCCACCCCAAAGGTTGGAAATGCACAATTGTCTAAAATGCCTTTGTATGCTGTAGCATTAATAAGACCAACCACTAAGGCTTCTGTTAGAAATCCCCTCCTTTGTTTTTTTTTTTGTTTTTTTACATTCTTTAAACAGCCTTGTTGGTGGGGGGGTGGCTTTGGTGAAATATCAGACCCCTGATGGCTCACATTTGAGACTGAGGACAGAGATTCCCCAGTCCCTTTCTCTGTGGCCTCAGCTGTACTGTACAGTGAATGGATGAGAAGAGCCCTGAGACTCCCTGTTCATGTACAAACTGAAGCATAGTAAACACACTTTACCATGCTTCGTTGATAAATGGACACAGTAAGTGATCTGTGCAAATCACTCACTGTGTTCATTCAGGAAAGGAAGAGGCTTATTTACCGCACACCCCCCTCTCCATCCTGAAACATCCCTTTGTGTGCCCTCAGCAGCTACTGGTGGGAGAAGAGGGGAGGGAGCTGGCAATGTTGCACGGTAGGGGACACACAGGAAGACCCGGACAGAAGAGGGTGGGGACACAGATACCAATCCCCCTGTAGTGCGGCTGGAAGAAGAAAAAGGAGGAGAAGCTGGCAGAGCTGCAGGGGGAGCCACAAGAGTTAGCAATAACGCATTGCAGCCGTCGCTCCTGCCTGGGGCCCTACTTTGGAACTGATGGGGCCTGGGTCCTGTAAAAGGGGGTTGGCTGTACTGACTTATTAGTGGCCCGCGACCACTGAAAGCACTGAACTCAATCATTTGGAGGGGGCATCCACCAATGTTTATCTATGTAAATAAATGTGAGGGACAAGTATCCAAAATCTAATAGCATGTAATAAAATTGACCCAAAACAAGATGGAATGTTTATGAGTCGTTGTGGTTAATTTAATGCCCCATTAAGTTTAAATACTTAATAACCACTATATACGATTGCTACAGTTTTGCAGATTTTGTAGAGGAAAAGTGAAGAGTTCACAGAGTATGCATTAACAAACAGTCGAGAGATGATTCGGTGTCTGCTGGGGTGTTGGCATCCATTCTGGGACATGCTGCACTCTCATCTTTTGCCATTATGGACCATCTCGGGTCATCAAAAAGATCTCAAACCAGAAATCTCATTAAATGACTTTTCTTAGATGACCCAGAATATTTCTGAGAATTGGTCCTGGCATTGATGTCTTTCTCTGGAAATGAATATGACTAACACTATATTTGTGTTATTATTTATATCAGGTCCTCACAGTCTGTTCTGAGCTTTTCATCTGCTAGCAATTATTTTGTGTTTCAGTTTTTACCTATATGTGTTCAATAGCTGTTACTACATTAAAGGAGAGCTCCATTCTAAAGAGAGACTGTTCCACATTTTCTAGTGGGGTGATATTTAGATCTCAAAATACAACTAACTGCGAATGCATTAATTTGCCAATAAAGAAGATGCTAAAAAAAATGTAGTTCTGGTTATTGTGATTTTATATCATTGGGCATAAGCAGAAGTCATCAGTTGTTCATATTGTGGTTATCATGTATTATTGTGAAAATCTTATAAAATGGCAGCTTAAACACTTATACAATTAATATAAAATATGATAAAATAACAGACCATGTTCCATTGTATTATAGTTTCTCTATAATGTACATGTAGCACCCTCCTAGGTAGGTGCTAGAAGACAGTATAGTTTTTGGTATTTCTGCTTACAGGAAGATGGTCAGGTAAAACTCGGAGTGCTCTCTGCCCACCAGGGAGTAGCATCTATTGGTTAGGTCTGCTCATTGTGCTCAGGTGCAGCTCAGTTTGTCTGACTGTCCCACACTGGCCCAATAGGGAGGCACATTGGAAAGTGGGAGGGGACCTGCTAAGAGACGGCACAGGCATTGTTACAGCCCTGGCTATTGGCAGAGGAAAAGTGCTGCACTGCATGCTGGGATGCTGTATAAATGCCCAGGACACGTGTGCTTAGGGGTTGTTGAGAGTTGTTGAGTTGTTGAGAGTGGAGTCCTCCTGTGTGGTGGCTGTCATGCGGCCTTGGGTGGTCGACCCAAGGGCCTGAAGTTAGTGAGGAGCTGAACCCAGAGGTCCTGCAGAGCTGAGTAGAAGGGGGACACCAGGAAGGATCTGATTCTGCCTACAATGAGTACAGATCTGTGTCTTTGGGCCTGTCGTGTAAAGGCCACCCCTTCAGCTAGAAGAGTCAGTGGATGGGTGTCAGTAAAGGGGATGCTAGAGAGTATCCTGAAGATAAAGTAGTTTCATCAAGTCTGCTGCTAGTGAGAGCATGAAGACTTAATTCCTCCATACGTGTGGCAGTATAGTAAAGCAGTGTGTCTACTTCCACAAATCCTCCGGTGAGGCCAAGTAAGAGTTGTCCTTATCCATTGTGAATAGTTCAAGTTGGAGTATCCCACTAATCCCTTCTCCCATCCAAGTTCCAAAATAAATATACAAAAACATGAATACCCTGGACTGGTCATTGAGTAACAAGTAAGCGAGAGTAAAGGGGGATAAGGGAAAACCCCTAGCAACTGGCTGCAGGTAATCAGAGAGAGGTCTAAGAAGTCAACACTCAGCAAGCCCTATGGGGACAGTGCTACATACATATTTAAAAAAATACCATACCAATACCATAGGGGGTGGACCTGGCACCACCTGCCTATATAGGGGAGGGAGATAGGGATCTGTCCCTTTCAGATTGGACTTACGCGGTGCCATCATGCTGGGATACCAGTGAAGGAAGGGTGAGCACTAACTAAAAATGCAATGTCACCATGAAATACACTGTTGATGTATAAACATGTTATTGATATATTGTGTTTTGAATGATAGACAACTATGGAAAAGGGGGGAATAAATCCTGAAGAAGCAATAAATATTGCGAAACGTTGATTAATATTCCACCTTCAATTACTTCCTATATATCATTGAATGTACTAGATACGCATTTTGTATACTGGATATGCTTTTTGTCCACAACTCTTCAAGTATGGTTTTAAACATGCAATTAATAAAGTATCAATTTTAATTATGGAAGTCTGTGCTCACTTGGACCTAATACCAATCCACTAAAGTCCTACATATATCCTTTTGATGACTTTGTTCATCTATGTATTCCTTTGACACTAGGTTCAGATCTGGTCACTGACCTGCATATAACAGAAAAAAGAGATATACCTGTGCTCAAATCCCAATAGCTTGTACATGTAATGAACTACCAGGTGCTAAAGGGGTGTGACCGCATGTTAGCACTACAAATACCAAATGAACCCTCTGCAGACTGCTACACCCTTCCCAGCAAACTATGCAATGTAAAACAGGGATATTTAGTTCACATATACTGCGCTTCATATTTAAGCTGACAGACGCAGGCAGAAGAAAGAGGGAGATGATGATAAATGACTACTAGAGCAGCTTGAACTTTCTGAGCACACAGAGGTTAACTTGTGCATCTCTGAAACAGACAGTAAAGATGGTTTTGTAACATTACGCTTTCCACAATTAACAGACCAGGAAATTTCATGCTTAGTTGATTCTGGTTCCGTCCGGACTATAATTAAAAAGTCCCGCCTACCACAAGACGCCCCCCCTTACATCTGGGCCACTAGCAGTTGGAGTGGGAGCAAAGTCTATCCCTCTCAAGGAAACGCCCCCCATACAAATTGGGATTGGAAGCCACATTATGCTTCATAGGCTGCTTGTCTCTGATACTGTACCATGCAACCTATTGGGAAGAGACTTACTGAGTAGCTTACAAGCCTGTATACAATATACACCTATTGGACAAGAAGTACATGTTGGAGAATTAGATGAAGAAATGATATGTGGAGTAATGGCAATGGGATTAGAGGAAGAAATTGGAGGCAATATTCCACCTGAAGTTGTTGCTCAAATACCTGATACTCTCTGGGCCAAGGGAAAATATGATGTAGAACTTCTACAAGTCCCACCGGTTAAAGCAAAAAATAAAAGCAGTAGCTCAAATCCCACGCTTACCACAATATCCATTGTCACCTAATCAACTCGCTGGTGTATTAGTACAAATAAAAGCATTACTTAAAGCAAGTGTCATAAAAAAACAGAAAGTAGAGCACAGACGCCATTGATTCCTGTAAAGAAAAAGGTCAAAAAAGGAGAAAAGCCAGTATATCGAATGGTACATGACTTAAGGGCCATCAATCAAATCATTGAGGAAGACACTCATGCTGTCCCAAATCCCAGTACTTTTCTCAATGATATAACTGCAGGAGCAAGGATGTACCCCATAATAGACTTGGCAAATGCTTTCTTTAGTGTTGCCCTGGACGAAGAAAGACAAAAACTTGCTTTCCAGTTTGAAAGAGAAATGTATAACTGGACAAGAATTCCGCAAGTGAAAAGCACCTGAAACTATGGATACTGGAAGCCTGTGCTAGCATTTCTCCTGCGGTGTTGCTATCAGTGTGTGAAGAGTGGGAGAAGAGGGTTGCATTGACAATCCAACACAATGGGCAGCACATTGAACACATTTTATAAGTGGTCAGAAACTTGTAAATAACCCATGAAATAATAAAGTTACATTAAAACCAAGCACACCATTGTTTTTCTTGTGAAATTGCCAATAAGTTTGATGTGTCACATGACCCTCTTCCTATTGAAAAAACAAAAGTTGGATTCAAAATGGCCGACTTCAAAATGGCCGCCATGGTAACCACCCATTTTGAAAAGTTTCCCCCCCTCACATATACTAATGTGCCACAAACAGGAAGTTAATATCACCAACCATTCCCATTTTATTAAGGTGTATCCATATAAATGGCCCACCCTGTAGATAACATTCCCCAGTTTGATCAGAATCTGCTTTATCCAATCCATGCTGGAATGGGGCCAAATCCTAGGATTGGAAATATTTCTGCAGCCAGATGTTACAATTCTCAGATTTGGGAGTATGTACACTGCCCTGGTCACACACTTTTCACACCATATATACTAGTAGACCCTTACTATGTTATCTGTGGTCAAAAGGCATACGTGGTTACCTCCCCATAGTTATGGTACCTGTTATAGTGGAACATTAGCGCCATCCTTCTTGTGGTTGAAGAAAATGTCAGGATATATAAGGTAGCGATGAATCATTTAGAGGACCACTACCAACACATGCCTGCAGAAGAAAGTAGAGCTGCGTACAATACTGGAGATAAGGTATGGGCATGGTTTACTGCAATGTTTGGGGGGGTTATAACTATAATAAATAAATTGGAAAATGCTTTTTACAATTATAGTACATAGTATACAACATTAACCCACTTTAAGTGTCAGCATTTTTAAGCTGTAAATATGTGATAGGTGCCACCTATCAGTGCCCGCCAGTGCTGCTTATCAATGCCCATCAGTGCTGCATATCAGTACCACCTATTAGTGCCCTTCAGTGCTGCATATAAGTGCCTCATCATCAGTGCCCATCAGTACCACCTCATCAGTGCCAATCGGTACTGTCTCATCAGTGCCTGTCAGTGTAGCCTAATCAGTGCCCATCAGTGAAGGAGAAAACTTACTTATTTACAAAGTTTTGTGACAGAAACAAAGAAAAACTTTTTTTTTTTTTTTTCAAAATTTTCATTTTATTTTTACCCATTTTTTTTTGATCACTCAAGAGGTGATCAAATACCACCAAAAGAAAGCTCTATTTGTGGGAAAAAATGATAAAAATTTTGTTTGGTTACAGCTAGAGTTGATCGAACCCCTGGATGTTCGGGTTCGGTGGGTTCGGCCAAACTTTGGGAAAAAGTCCAGGTTCGGTACCGAACTTGACCCGAACTTTACCCCGAACCCCATTGTTTTCAATGGGGACCCGAACTTTTCGGCACAAAAATGACTGTAAAAAAGTCCTGGAAAGTGCTAGAGGGCTGCAAAATGATTTTAGAACAATAATCTGTCCCTTACAGCAACAGCAGGAACCTGACCCTATAGGAGTAGGCGATTATTTTAGAACAATAATCTGTTCCTCTAAGCAGTAGACTCTACCTAGTCCAGTCAGATCGTTCTGTAATGCAGGATGAGATCTGCAATCTGTCCCTAAAAGCAGTAGTAGTAGTAATCTCTATCTATCTATCTATCTATCTATCTATCTATCTATCTATCTGCAATCTGTCCCTCACAGCACCAGCAGCATCCTCTCCCTACACTACCCAGAGAGCATGTGACATGCAGCACTAAGTGACTCCAGCTTATAAAGAGGCTGGGTCACATGATGCACTGGCCAATCACAGCCACACCATTAGTAGGCATGGCTGTGGTGGCTTCTAAGGGCAAACCAGTGAAACACTTGTTGATTGGCTGCCCTGCAGCTATTCAACATGCGTGATCAAATACCCGAACCCAGAACTCGAACCCAAACTTTTTTTCAAATGTCCGGGTTCGGGTCCGGGTCACGGACACCCAAAAGTCCAGTACAAACCCAAACCCGAACTCTAGTTACAGCACCACACGACCGCTCAATTGTCATTCAAAATGTGATAGCGCTAAAAGCTGAAAATTGGTCTCGGCAGGAAGGGAGGAAAATGCCTGGTATTGAAGTGGTTAACGAGGAAGATCTTAATGAGTAGATACTTCATAGTTACATGTAAAGAATATTATAATATGAAATTATTGGACTTAGTTATGTACAGATAGGGTGTGAGGGCCAGTTCACACCACATGCAGTCCAGTTTTTTTCTGCATCAAAAACACATGGAAAGTAGGTTATATGGTTTCCAATGGCATAGTTCACACCAGTGCAGTCAGTTCCAGGGCTTTCCACTTCCAGAAAAAAAAAACATGCTGTATTTTTCCTGCACTGGACTGTGCTGGAATGCGGTAAAATGCATCAAAAACACAGCAGAATGCACTGGAACGCATCAACAGTGCATGAAAAATGCACCAAATTGCACTGGAGCGCTTTAAAAATGCACCAGACCCCAGTACAGTGAAAAAACACAGAAAAAAAGAAGGAAAAAAGCATCCAGAAACGCATCAAAAACGCACAGACCGCGCCAAAAACACATTAGCAACGCACATGCAGAAACACATCTGGAACAGATTTGGAGTGTGTTTTTGTGGTGTAAACCAGCCCTGAAAGAGAAGAGGAGGAAGAGAATAACAAAAAAAAACAAGGAATATTATATAAAGTGGGAGGTAAATCATAAGGTTTATTGACTTGTTGTTTATCATCCATTTGTATTTTTTGTTTTATGTATGTATAAAAATGGTAAAAATAATATGTTAAGAAAGTCAACCCAATACTCTTGCTCTGTAGCTCTGGGTCTTCTTGAGTATGAATGCCACAAAGATTGTTCTCTGCTTGGAGTTTGAATATTTTCCCCCTTCCAAAGTTGTCGGTAGTCTGTGTATAAAAGTGTGAGGGGTGTTATATTGTGGGCTCCTTTGTCAGATATATAAATAGAGCTTCCTTTCAAGAGAGAAATATGGAAACACAAAAAAAGTTATTTTTCTAAAAAGATTATTTTTTCCCTAAAATTAATTGTGGTTAATGTGAAGAATTATGGCCTCAAATAGTGCTTGGTGATGTTTTTCCATATACATTACATCACATTATACATTATGTTCCAATGTACAGCAAGTGAACAAAATTGTAATGCAAACTAAAATAGTGCTGTTATTGCAGTTTAAGAGATGCAGTAACTTGTACATGTCCACTGAAGATTAACAATTTTTGATAATGATTTTAACCACTTGCCTACCAGGCCAATTCTGCCATTTCTCACATACATATAAAAATCTGCAATTTTGTTGCTAGAAAATCATATAGAACCAGCGATCATTATGTATTTTCTGAAAGCAAAGACCCTGAAAAATAAAAGAGTGGCTGTTGCAATTTTTTCATTTCACACGGTATTTGCGCAGCAGCTTCTCAAATACAAACTTTCAGGAAAAAATACACTTTAATGAATTTTGGTGCACACAAACTCAATATATTACCCAATTTCTATGTAAAATATAAAAGGGGATGCTGTGCCGAGTAAATAGATACCTAAAACATCACGCATTAAAATTGCACACATCCATAAAATGACGTCAGATGTAGGCTGACGAAACGGCGTTGGGTGGTGATTGAGATGCGTTATTTCCGGTCAGCTGGAGCACTAACCGGCGATTCCTATACAATATATGCTGATCCTTGTCTTCTTTGATGTAAGTACAATACAACCTTCTTTTTTAAATAAATGAATACTGCACCATGAGAGTGTTCTTTCCTCTCCTTCTCTATATGTCAAAACTGGAGCTTTGAATATGCTATCTACATATATATATTGAATGGATGAGTTTAGATTCGTTCTTATGACCTCATGTATGACATCTTGGATTTTTCCATATGTGTAATTTGACTTTCTGTAATAGGGGTCAATTAAGTCTGGTGAGTGCATTGTGTGTCTGCATGCGGGTGGAGAGGAACCTTTCCTATACTCACTGAGGACATTCACGTGTGGGATCTATACAATTTAAAGGGTAACTCCACTTTTGTGGGAAAAAATAGCAGATTAAAAAAAATAATAATATAGCATATACCAGTGGTTCTCAACCTTGGTTCTCAAGTAACCCCAACAGGCCATGTTTTAGGAATAGATAAAATACAGTATCTCACAAAAGTGAGTACACCCCTCACATTTTTATAAATATTTTATTATATCTTTTCATGTGACAACACTGAAGAAATTACACTTTGCTACAATGTAAAGTATTTTTGTTGCCAGTGGTTTAGACATTAATGGCTGTGTGTTGAGTTATTTTAAAGGGACAGCAAATTTACACTGTTATACAAGCTGTACACTCACTACTTTACATTGTAGCAAAGTGTCATTTCTTCAGTGTTGTCACATGAAAAGATAGAATAAAATATTTACAAAAATGTGAGGGGTGTACTCACTATTGTGAGATACTGTAGCTGTCCAAACTACCAAGCCATTGACTCTGAATTAAAGCACCTGTGCAAGATAAAAGACAACCTGAAAACATGGCCTGTTGGGAGTATTTGAGGACCGAGGTTGACAACCACTGGCATATACAATTTTGACACAAGTCATATTGTAATTGAATGTTATTAAAAATTACCTTTCCTTTTCAATCTGCAACACTGTAATTTTCTGTAAAATGCAATATGGCAACCTGGAGGTGTCCTGTACACAGAATGTGTCCAGAATGCCCCCCAGAAACTTAATTTCCTGCTTGTGTGATTGGCTCACTAATTTTCCCTGAGGTCTGCACTAAGATAAAAGTCAGATTTCCGGCATCCCCGCAACACATATTTCATTTTTGGTGAGACACTACCAATAGGAAATTATGTCTTAACCACTTTAAGACCGAGCCTCTTTTTGGAGTTTGGAGGTTATCAGTTAAAAACAGTTTTTTTTTGCTATAAAATTACTTAGAACCCCCAAACATTATATATTTTTTTAACCATCACAGAGTGGTTTTTACTTTATACACAACGCCCCTACGGCCTTTAGACTGAAAATAGAATCACGTCTGGAGTCCCTTTTAATCACTCGGTTAGTGTGTTCGTCCTTTAATTCAAAGACCCCCCGTAAGACCTGTGTAAGACACATGTCCTGTGGAGGTCCAACGGTATAACGTAAAATGTCTTTTAATGTCACAACGTCTAACTTTTCCTTTCCATTAAAAATTATTGTAAGTTAATGTTATACTGAACACAGTTTTAACATATACGGTCACCAACAGTTGGAGCCAGGAGTTTATGAGGGTTGTCCGGTACAAAAGTCCAACAGAAAATA
>BLSH010302413.1:820296-834201 GCA_018402905.1 Glandirana rugosa | reverse complement strand
CCAGGACCTCCAAAATATGAGATCTGGGGTCAAAAAGACCTCAGATCTCATTTTTAGACTTAAATGCAATAAAAAAAGAAAAAAAAAAATTTTGAAAAAAGTGGCAGGGGAAAAAAAAAAAATGTCCCCTTTAAGAGCATTGGGCGGAAGCTACTTGTGACGTAGCTTCCGCCCAGCCATGTAATGGAGCCGGGTGAGTGGCTTCAGCCGCTCACTCGGCACACGGACACTGGACTGAGAGGACGCGATCATCTCCGCTGCTGCCGGCGGGTCCGGTAAGCGGCGGAGATGACCGGAAAGCGGCGGGAGGGGGGGGGCACCTCTCCCGCCGCTGATAAAAGTGATCTCGCGGCGAATCCGCCGCGGAGATCACTTTTATCTGACGCAGAATCGCCTCCTGAAAAAAAAGATACCGCGGTTATGGTATCTATCTGCTACCATAACAACGGTATTCCACTTCAAAGTACCGCCGTCAAACGACGTACGGCGGTCCGGAAGTGGTTAAGGGATGCAGACCCTGCAGCTTTCTTCATTAGAGCCCTGCGAGTACATCAGCTGGCTGATAATTATGAAACCACTCCCATGAGATTAACTTTCCACATGGACACAGACAAACACACAAGGATTTCTTCAGAATATAAAGGAAAAATAATTATTGCGCAGATGGTGAAAACTTTGTGATAAACAGAATAATGATGAAAAAGTTGCAGCTGGCATTCACACAATAGAACACTTGTGTAAAAGATGTAAACAAAAAATGCATGCGCTCATAAAGTGCAATAAAAGTGATAAAATGTAAAATATATTAAACAGTCCATTAAGTGTCCATGATATATCAAAAAGGCTTCAGTAAAGTGACTTTGTGCAGAAAATTATACTGTGAACACCATCCAGTGCACCTTCCACAGCGATAGGATACAAAATGTGCGCTTACCAGATATCTAGACTCCACATTATAGGAGCCTAGTACCGCATGTGTGTAAATATCAGGAGGGGGCCATCCACAGAAACAGCCTGCAAATTGCTTGAAGGGTATTCCTTGGTCCTTAACGCACTTTACTCCCTTATTGGTTACTCACAATTGTGCTATAGAGGAAGAAAAGGATTGCCACATAGTGTAAAACTGTGATGGTTAATTAAAATGCTATAAATGCAGCATAACAAACGTTTAAAATCTTAAAACGTCTGCAGATCCAAACAGTTCAGCGTGGTGAATTGCACACAAACTCCACCCTACTAGTTTCGTCACAAATGACCTCGATGATTAAACTAGTTGAGGAAACTTTGGAAATCTTTAACCTTATAACAGAAAGCTACATGGAGCCTAAGATTTTGGATTCTGCAGAAATAGCACTGATATTATTATATATAATATTATTCTGAATATTGATGAGCCCAGCATAAAAAAAAAATAACTTTATTCAACCTCCATAGGTACTGAAGATGGGATGGAGATCGGTGATTCAAGCTCCAGAGTGGTTGTTTGATGTTGAATCTCGGACACAAAAGCAAGCTCTGATGAATCTCTTACTGGTGTACATCATCATTACTATGAAAGCTTTCAGCTTATGACCTTGAGTCTTGACACTTCACAATAACCATTATTATGTGCGGTAAGAGATACTTAAATCCTGTATAAAGTCTGTTCTAAAAATTTATGAGGACTGCACAGAAAATCTACAGCTATACAAATGTAATTTCATTAAAAGTGTAATTTACTAACTTCACTTTTCTAAGGACTAATGTGGGGAAAATACATTTTCTTGCATTTAACTGTCATTAAAATTGAGAATCCCTATAGAATGAGACAACTTTACATTTTGTTTTTTTTCTTGGGGTTGGGGGGGGGGGGTTAGAAATACTGTATGCATTTTATTTCCCGGACGGAGTGTCTTTAAAGTGAATGTCAGAACAATTAAAAAAGAAAAAAATTAAATACATCCCTGAAAGCCATGTACATATATGTCCACATGTTTATTTAATTCCAGATATAGAAAATACCTGTTGATCTGCCAGAACTCAGCTAAGTACCATTGTGGGCTTACAATAACACCATTTTTGTAGACTAAGCGATGAATGGTGTCAGCCTTGTCCAATTGTAGAGTTGAGTGAACTTCTGGAAGTCCGGGTTCTGCTGGTTCGGCCGAAATTCGGGACAAAGTCCGGGTTCGGGTCCTGACAGAACCCGAACTTTGTCCCGGACCCCGAGCCCCATTGAAAACAATGGGGACCCGAACTTTTAGGCACAAAAATGGCTCTAAAAAGGTCCCGGAAAGTCCTAGAGGTCTGCAAAAGGAAGGAAATGGGGGTAAGGGTGGGACAAGTGCCCTACAAAGAAATGGGGACTGGGAAATAACTAAAAGCATTTTTTTAAAAATAATTTCATAAAAAAATCAAAAATGGAGGTGGATGTGGACCATCTTCAAACTGTATCTGAAAAGTATTAATTAACGGTAGAAGCCATATAACTGTTCTAAAATCATCTTCAAATTGTGTCAAAAAATTATAAATAAGCCGGGAGAACCCATATCACTGTTCTGCAAACATCTGGAAACTGTGTGTAACACTTTAACTAAAACCGGGAGAAACCATACTATTGTTCTGCAAACATCTGGAAACTGTGTGTAACACTTCAACTAAAACCGGGAGAAACCATACTACTGTTCTGCAAACATCTGGAAACTGTGTGTAACACTTTAACTAAAACCGGGACAAACCCATATCACTGTTCTGCAAACATCTGGAAACTGTGTGTAACACATTAACTAAAACCGGGACAAACTGAACTACTGTTCTGCAAACATCTGGAAACTGTGTGTGTCACTTTAACTAAAACCGGGACAAGCCGTTCTGCAAACATCTGGAAACTGTGTGTAACACTTTAACTAAAACCGGGACAAACTGAACTACTGTTCTGCAAACATCTGGAAACTGTGTGTGTAACTTTAACTAAAACAGGGACAAACTGTTCTGCAAACATCTGGAAACTGTGTGTAACACATTAACTAAAACCGGGACAAACTGAACTACTGTTCTGCAAACATCTGGAAACTGTGTGTGTCACTTTAACTAAAACCGGGGCAAGCCGTTCTGCAAACATCTGGAAACTGTGTGTAACACTTTAACTAAAACCGGGACAAACTGAACTACTGTTCTGCAAACATCTGGAAACTGTGTGTGTCACTTTAACTAAAACCGGGACAAACTGTTCTGCAAACATCTGGAAACTGTGTGTAACACTTTAACTAAAACCGGGCGAACCCATATCACTGTTCTGCAAACATCTGGAAACTGTGTGTGACACTTTAACTAAAACCGGGACAAACTGTTCTGCAAACATCTGGAAACTGTGTGTGAAACTGCAGCATAGAGAAGAACAGGGATATGGTTTCGCTCTGCTATAGTTTCACATAGCGTTTTTAGATGATTTTAGAACAGTGATATGATATCACTGTTCTAAAATCATCTAAAAACTCTATGTGAAACTATAGCAGAGCAAAACCATATCCCTGTTCTTCTCTATGATGTAGTTTCACACACAGTTTCCAGATGTTTGCAGAACAGTTTGTCCCTGGTTTAAGTTAAAGTGACACACACAGTTTCCAGATGTTTGCAGAACAGTAGTTCACTTTGTCCCGGTTTTAGTTAAAGTGACACACACAGTTTCCAGATGTTTGCAGAACAGTAGTTCAGTTTGTCCCGGTTTTAGTTAAAGTGTTACACACAGTTTCCAGATGTTTGCAAAACAGTGATATGGGTTCTCTCGGCTTATTTATACTTTTTTGACACAGTTTGAAGATGATTTTAGCACAGTTATATGGCTTCTACCGTTAATTAATACTTTTCAGACACAGTTTGAAGATGGTCCACATCCACCTCCATTTTTGATTTTTTTATGTTTTTATTTTTTAAAAAATATTTAAAGTTATTTCCCTGTCCCCATTTCTTTGTAGGGCACTTGTCCCACCCTTACCCCCATGTTCCTTCCTTTTGCAGACCTCCAGGACTTTCCTGGACCTTTTTACAGCAATTTTCAGAACTTTTGGTAAAATTACCAGAAACCCAGACTTTTTTTGAAAAGTCAATCCTTTGATCCCCACTGAGCCGGCAGATGACAGGACCGTCTTCGCTCACTATGCAGAGACAGACCTGTCAGAGCCCCTGCTCTCCTCTATGGGGTTCGGATGAAAATGGATCCGCCTGTCACCGCTGACATCCGTCGCTCCATATAGTTACATGGGGCGCCTGTTCAGGTCCGCCTGAAAAACTGACAGGTGGACCTGAATGGTCCATGCGTGTGAAAGGACCCTAAAGCAGGCTGTACATGGGTTGAATTCCGAAATAATTAATTACGAGAATTAGGGTTGTCCCGGTACCACTTTTTTAAGACCGAGTACAAGTACCGATACTTTTTTTTTTAAGTACTCGCCGATACCTATTACCGATACTTTTTTTTAATGTCATGTGACAGGGACACTAGTATGCAGCACTGATGGGCACTGATAGGCGGCACTGGTGAAGTGTGGACTGTCAGTAGTTTTTAATTTCTATTAAATTTTTTTCACAATTTTATTTTTTACAATTTATTTTTTTTATTATTTTTTACAATGTATATATATATTTTTGTTATTATTATTTTTTTTCATGCTTTTTTTTGGATGGTGTCATTGTTTTTTTTTTATTTTATTTTTTATTATTTTTGCAATTTTACTTTTAAATATATATATATTACAATGTTTCTTTTTTTAATCAACCCTGTTGAGGTGGCTTTGGTGAGATGTCAGGGGTCTAAACCCCCAACATCTCCCCTTTGAGACAGGGAAAGGGACTAAGGACACCGATTCCCCAGTCCCTTTCTCAGCAGCCTCAGCTGCACTGAGGATGAACAAGACAGTGGCTCCTCTCCATTAATAACTTGAGACATCGTAAACACAGTTTATGATGCTCAGTTATGAACGGACAGTCACTGACTCTGTCCATTCAGAAAAATAAGGAGCCAGTAAATGACAGATTTACCGGCTCCTTCCTCCGCTCTCCATCCTGAATGATCCCAGGATAAGGAGGGAGCCGGAGGAGGACAGAGGGAACCGAAGGGGGGGCTGGAGGAGGACATAGGGGAATCGGAGGAGGAGGGGGGGGGACTGGAGGAGCACACAGAGGAGGACACAGAGGGGACACTCAAGAACACACAGGGGACACTCAAGGATGATCGGTGCGCTGATGGGGGGGGGTTACAATCACTGATCTTCCGGGGCGGCTTTCAATAAAGCAACTGAAAGCCGCGTAGGGGAGAGGAGGAGAAGTGGCTGAGATTGGTGATTATAACTCCCCCTACCGCTGCACCGATCACCCCTGACTGCCCAGGTATCGGACCTGGCATTGGGAGCATTTGCACGAGTACAAGCACTCGCGCAAATGCTCGGTATCGATAGCGATACTAGTATCAGTATCGGGACAACCCTAACGAGAATCGTAACTAAGAATTCCATCCATGCTCAGCCAACCATCCTCATCCTTGCTCACACATCCATCCTCATCCGTGCTCATTCATCCATCCATGCTCAGCTAACCATCTGTGCTCAGCCATTCATCCATGCTCAGGCATCCATCCATGCTCAGCCATGCATCCATGCTCAGCCATCTATTCATGCTCACCAACCCATCTGTGCTCAGCCCTCCATCCATGCTCAGCCATCCCCATCCGTCCTCAGTCATCCCCATCCACAGCTCATCCACCCCCATCCATGCTCATTTATGCCTCTTTCATGCTCATCCATACCACATCAGTTCTCATCCGTGACACATCCATGCCACTCCAGTGCCCATCAGTGCCACTACACTGCCCATCCGTGCCACTACAGTGCCCATCAGTGCCACTACAGTGCCTCACAATAGTGTAATAGGTAGTCAAATTAGATTTGAAATGTATGCCCCTAGAACACCTGATGGTGCTCTCTACATGTTGTGGCCAGGCTGTCCACACATATGATATCACTGTACTCGGGACGAGTAGCAGAATATATTTTGGGGTGTCATTTTTGCTGGGTACATGCTGTGTGTTAGAAACATTGTATAAATGGACAACTTTGTGTAAAAAAAATGCGTTTTCACTTTCTTTCCACATTTTCCAAAAACTTGTAGAAAAAGTGACATGTTCCAAAGACTCATTATGCCTCATAGATTATACATTGGGGTGTTTACTTTACAAAATGGGGTCATTTTTTGGGCGTTTCCATTGTCCTTGTGCTCCAGGACCTTCAAAATTGCAAAAGGGAGTCAAGAAATGAGATGTGTAATTTATGCTCCTAGAACGCCTGATGGTGCTTCCTGCATGTTGGGCCTCTGTATGTGGCCAGGATGTGTAAAAATGTCTCACACATGTGGAATCGCCATATTCAAGAGGAGTAGTAGAATGTGTTTTGGGGTTTAATTTGTGTTATGCAAATTCCATGTGAGAGAAATAACCTGTTAATATGACAATTTTGTGAAAAAACAAAAAAAAAATTAATTTTGCAAAAATTTGTGGGAAAAAATGATGACTTCAAAAAACTCACTGTGCCTCTTACTAAATACCTTGGGCTGTCTACTTTCTAAAAAGGGATCATTTGGGGGGAATTTTTACTTTCCTGGCTTGTACACACGGGACGACGATCGTACGTACGATCGTCGCAAATCGTATGTTGCATAATGTAACTTGCATACTGACTGCACTACACGATCGTACGACCACAGAAAGAACGTTCAGGTGCATGTAATTAGCATCCGGCCGTTCCTGACTTCGGAGCATGCATGTTTTGCACAATACAACTTGTTGTACCAACTGTTCTGTACACACGATACAACGGTCATATGAGCGCTTGTTGGTATGACCAAGTTTTCTAGTCTGCTCATAGAACTCCCTTGTACAACCGTCGTATGTTCGACTGTTCTAATCGCGCATACGAACGATCGATATCGCATACAACGGTAGTAGTACAACCTGTTGTATACGATCGTCGTCCCGTGTGTACGAGGCTTTAGTGTCTCAAGAAATGACATAGGCCATCAGTACATCAGGTGTGATCAATTTTCAGTGATTGCCACCATTGCTTGTAGACTCTATTATGGGTTATTTTTACCAAAGATAAGTAGCAATATACATTTTTGCCAAAATGTATGAAGAAAAATTACTAATTTGCAAAATGTCATAACAGAAACGAAGAAAAGTGAATTTTTTTACAAATTTTTCAGTCTTTTTTAATTTATAGCGCAAAAAATAAAAAACCCAGCAGTGATTAAATACCACCAAAAGAAAGCTCTATTTGTATGAAAAAAGGACAAAAATGTCATTTGGGTACAGTGTAGTATGACTGAGTAATTGTCATTCAAATTGTGAGAGCACTGAAAGCTGAAAATTGGTCTGGTTAGGAAGGGGGTTTAAAGTGGTTGTCAACTCGTGACAACCACTTTAACCTACAGGTAAGCCTTTGATAAGGCTTACCTGTAGGTGCCCTGCATATCTCCCAAACCTGCACAGTTCAGGAGATATACAGTGTACTGCTGATGCCGATGTCATTTCGGCACATGCGCAGTGAAGAAACAGCCTCCGTGCCCTTTGTTCGCTGTTATCGTGCTGTGACTGGCGGCTCCCACACGCATGCGTGGGAGTGACGTCACGTGACTCCGGCCAGTCACAGAGCCGGAATCACAGCCCTCGGAAGAAAGAGGGGCTGAAGATGGACGCCGCTAGCACAGGGGACAGCGCTGGACATCGCAGGCTTCGTTTGCAGGTAAGTGGCACATAATGCATCTATTTTGCAGGGGAAAGTAGAGGAAGTAAACCCAATCTGGGTTACTTCCTCTTTAAGTGCCCAGTGGTCAAGTGGTTAAGTACCACTATTCCACGAGTGTGCGTAATTTTAAAGCTTGACATGTTAGGTATCTATTTACTCAGTGTAACGATCACCATTTTACTCTCTAGGGTCTCTGCTAATATATATATATATATATATATATATATATATATATATATATATACAATGTTAGGGGGTTCTAAGTCATTTTCTAACAAAAATGTAACTTCTAAGCAACAAATATCAGAAAAAGGCTTAGGCAGGAAGGGGTTAAAGGCTTGGTTGGTCGAATTTCTAAATCAATGGTAGCACCATAGGATCACCAAACTCACAAAATGTCTGATTTTTTAAAGAAAATTCATTCAGAATTCGACCCATGTATGGCCTGCATAAGGGGTTGATTTACTAAAACTGGAGAATGCAAAATCTGGTGCAGCTGTGCATGGTAGCCAAAAAAACCAATGTTTTTTTTTGTAGAGGCGGCAAACAACCACCCCCCAGGCGGCCGGCTGCATGGCACTACCCCCCCCCCCCCCCAACCCCGGTGGCCGGGCTGCGCGTAGCGGCTCTTGTGTCCTCCAGCATGACCCACCTCGTCATTGGTGGGGAGGAAATTTAGTGTGAAAGTAGCACATTTCATTCGCTATTGTCACACAACTGGGTGGGATTGGGGAGCAGTGCTCTGTGCCCCGAGCCCATCCTTTTTGGAAGCCTATTAGAGCCTTTGGCTTTAATCACCTGCTTCAAAAAAACACTCCCCCCCATTAGAATCTATAGTCCGGCGCCCCTAATGGACGGGCCACAACTGCAATCAGCTTCTAAGCTCAGCTTGTTCAATTTAAATTTGAAAAAAAAAAAGTAAAGCTCATTGCTTACCATGTACAGCTGTACCAGCTTTTGTACTCTCCAATTTTAGTAAATCGGCCCCTTATGCAATCCCCTAAGGCTGGGTTCACACTAGTCCGATTCTCAGACCGACATTAGAAGCACAAGTCGCATTACATCACAAAAACAATGATTCCCTTTGAGAGCCGTCTTAACTGGTCCGACTTGTGTTTTTCAAAGTTGGACCGACTTTGAAAAAGGTTCCTATACTACTTTTGTCCGACTTTGATCCTACTTTAGTCCATTGAAAAGCATTGAAATCGGATCAAAGTCGGATCATTGTCTTAACTGATCCAACTTTGGCATGCTACTTGTGCCCTGAGGATCTTGAAGGGGAACTCCACGCCAAATTAAAAAAAAAAAATGGCATGGGGTCCCCCTTCAAGGGCTTACCAGGTCCTTCGGTCTGGTATGGAATTTAAGGGAAACCCCACACCAATAAAACAGCATAGGGTCCCCCCGAAAATCCATACCAGACCCTTATCTGAGCATGCAGCCTGGCAGGCCAGGAAAGAGGGTGGGAACCGAGCACCCCCGCTCCTGGACCATACCAGGCCGGATACCCTCAACATGGGGAGTATGGGTGCTTTGGGGCAGGGGGGGCTCTGCGCCACCCACCCCAAAGCACCTTGTCCCCCATGTTGATGAGGATAAGGGCCTCTTCCTGATAACCCTTGCTGGTGGGGACGGGAGTTTATCGGAGTCTGGAAACCCCCTTTAACAAGAGGGCCCCCAGATCCCAGCCCACCACCCTATGTGAATGAGTATGAGGTACATTGTACCCCTACCCATTCACCTAAAAGGAAAATGTTAAAAAAAACACTACACAGGTTTTTAAAGTATTTAATTAAATCAGCTCTGGCGTCTTATCCCCTCTCCGGCGTCTTCTTTCTTCTGCTCTTTTGTGGGGTCTACCTTCTTCTAAGGGGTCTTCTTTCTTCTGCCGGTTCTTTTCCCTCTCCGCGGCATCTTCTGCTCTTTTGCGGTGCCTTCTGCTCTTTTGCCGGTCTTCTCCGCTGTCCTCTTCCCTCTGTTCTTCCTCTCTTCTTCTTCTCATGTTGACACGATGCAATCTCCCGCACAAATGGTGTCTCCGTGCTGTGCAGTGACTTATAACGACATGGGGTGGGGCCATCCACTAACATCATACGGTGGCCCCACCCCCTAATGACATCACAGCCCCGCCCCAGGTTCACTTTGCAAGGGAATTCTTCTGAGAAATTAGGTAATGAAGTAAAGCCATGATGACTTCCATCATCCAATCACGTTCAAGCAAAACAGCTATTTTTTTTCCTTGTACATGATTGGGTATCCTTTGCAAAGTCAAATTCCACCAAGTTCACTAAGCTCTGGGGAAAGATTCCATGCAAAGTTCAACTTCCCTTAGAAAGGGAACACCACTAATTATTCTGCAGTCCAAAATAATAACTTGAAAGGCTAATTAGATTCCTTGAGAGAACACAGGAAGTACAGTGATAATCAAAAAACTAGAATATTGTGCAAAAGTTCATTTATTTCAGTAATGCAGCTTAAAAGGTGAAACTAATATACGAGATAGACTCATTACATGCAAAGCAAGATAGTTCAAGGCGTAATTTGTCATAATTGTGATGATTATGGCTTACAGCTCATGAAAACCCCAAATCCACAATCTCAGTGAAAAGGTGCCATATTCTAGGGTCAAAGTGTCCCACTCTAATCATCTAATTAAGCCATAACACCTGCAAAGGGTTCCTGAGCCTTTAAATGGTCTCTCAGTCTGGTTCAGTAGGAATCACAATCATGGGAAAGACTGCTGACCTGACAGTTGTGCAGAAAACCATAATTGACCCCTCCATAAGGAGGGAAAGCTTCAAAAGGTAATTGCAAAAGAAGTTGGATGTTTCCAAAGTGCTGTATCAAAGCACATTAATAGAAAGTTATGTGGAAGGGAAAAGTGTGGAAGGAAAAGGTGCACAAGCAGCAGGCATAGGCGTGTGCAGGGGGTGTGCTGGGTGTGCCCAGGCACACCCTAATCATCCCATGCGCATTAGCATACAATACTTCCCACCTGAAAGCTGCCAGCGTTGGCTTTGTCGCAGCCCGTGCGTCGATTTCCCATCAGTGGGAACAGCTGCAGAATCCCTGCCCTTGACAGTCAATAAGTGTACTGTCCGGTCTTGAAACTCCTCCCCCCCACCTCCGTCTCCACTGCAACAGTCGGCAGTGTTCTGCATTGCCAGTAGGAAGTGCTCTGCCTATGCCTCAGCTCCGCCCCTCCATTCCGCGCTCAGTGAACTGTAAAGTCCTATGGCTGTTGCAGAAGCATCAGTACTGCGTGAGGGAGTGAGTGTGTGGGCGGGCGGTTGTCAGTCAGAGGCTGGTGGAGTGAACTGCAGAATGGTGATGAACGTGTTAGCAGCCGCCCAGAGTCTGCAGGTAAAGCCCTGTTGTGTACTATTGCAGCCAGCTTCAATTACTGCCTCTGGTATATGCCACTGCAATGCTGTAGCTAAAGGGGCCAGTGAGACAATCTCTCCCACATGCTGACAAATATATCTGCCCAGCCATTTTATACTCCTGCCCCATCTTGAAGGGTGAGCACATGAGCAGCCAGATGACCGGTGCTTTTTACCGTTACCTGCTTATGCACCCAAATTTTACCATCCAGTAGCAGCTGTGGCATTTTTACATGGGGCACCTTCTGAATGCCTATCAACTGCTGCTATACCCCCATCTGAAAACGAAATCTCCCACAGATTGCTTTTCAGACGGTCGTAAGCATTACCACAGATGTGAAAGAGACCTAAGGCCACTTTCACACTGGCTCGGTAGCTTTAAAGCGGTTATAGTGGTACTTTGGTGCCACTATTCGGGCAGCAGCGGGGCAGTTTTAACCCTCAAGAATGGGTTAAAAGCGCCAGTGCGCCACGCTTCCGAAGCGGAGGCCATTCAATTTAATGGCAGGGGCTGCAAGCGTACCACCCCAGTGTGAAAGCACTCAGGCTTTCACACTGGGGTGGATTGTGGGGCGCTTTACAGGCACTATTTTTAGTGCTAAAGTGCCTGAAAAATGTCCCAGTGTGAAAGGGGTCTAAATGCTGACACACACCGTCCATTTCACACTCACCACTACCCAGAACATTACTTCCCAGCCACTTCTCATGTTATTCTCCAACTTAGATCTATGACCAATCATTTCACAACCCACAGATGACCTATATCACTCATTAACCAAATCTCACCCCCAGTTGACAGACATTTCATAGTTTTTTTTTCATACCTCACCCCCCAACATCCCTCCCTGGTCACCCTACAGACACCACTACTGAAATTCATCCTTCCCCAACTGACCTCCACCGCAGACATTCCCCACACATTCACTTCACACTCCCATCCCCCCTACAACAGATATCATACCCCCCATTGCTCCCCCCCCACCTCAACTGATTAATATCGTTACACCCTTCCGCCTGCTGATAGACTTCCCTCCTTGACTATCTGAACACTCCACAGTCCCTAGACACCTCTCCTGTACATACCACCTATTGTCATCCCCTCCACACTCCTCTGCTGTACATACTGCCCTATACGCACTTTGTCTCCTGCACACATGTATGTTTGAGCTTCGGGGTGCACACCCTAATTTAATAGGCTGCGCACACCTATGGCAGCAGGGATGACCGCAGCCTGGAGAGGATTGTCAGGAAAAGGCCATTCAAAGGTGTTGGGGACTTTCACAAGGAGTGGACTGAGGCTGGAGTCAGTGCATCAAGAGCCACCAAACACAGATGGATCCTGGACATGGGCTTCAAATGCCGTATTCCTCTTGTCAAGCCGCTCCTGCACAGCAGGCTAAAGAAAAACAGACCTGGTCTGTAACTCAGTGGTCCAAAGTCCTCTTTTCTGATGAGAGCAAATTTTGCATCTCATTTGGAAACCAAGGACCCAGAGTATGGAGGAAGAATGGAGAGACACACACTGCAAGATGCTTGAAGTCCAGTGTGAAGTTTCCACAGTCAGTGTTGATTTGGGGAGCCATGTCATCTGCTGGTGTTGGTCCACTGTGCTTCATTAAGTCCAGGGTCAACGCAGCCGTCTACCAGGAGATTTTGGAGCACTTCATGCTTCCTTCCGCAGACAAGCTCTATGGGGATGCTGACTTAATTTTCCAGCATGACAATTATGACAAATCACGGCTTGAACTATCTTGCTTTGCATGTAATGAGTCAATCTCATATATTAGTTTCACCTTTTAAGTTGCATTACTGAAATAAATTAACTTTTGAACGATATTCTAATTTTTTCGAGTATCACCTGTATACACAGGACAAAAGACAGCTCTGAATTTCTGGCATGATCAACAGGTACTTTCGATTGTATATTTAACAGACTAAAAGGGAGCTAATAAGAAAAGTTAATTGTTAGGCTCATCATACATTTTAAAGTGAGCATGCCTTTAATTTTGCTAAAGTAAAGGCAACATGGCAGACTGGTAAAGGTGTCTATACATATGTTGGAAAGGTTGGAAACAAAGGATATAGCCATGGAAATGCAAAGTCCACATACCTAGGAGCCTCCCGACCCCTCATTAATTAAAGTGTATGTACAGCTCAAATTTCTTTTTCAGTTTTGGATAAAATAAGGAAGGATTAGATCTCTTGTAAAGTTTTTGTTAATGTCTATTTAGCCACTAGGTACATTCACTACTGCTAATTGTCCTTTTGGCTACTGTCATGGAGGCAAAAGGTAATGGGAAATTTTAAGGGGGCACTTCCAATGTGGAATACACTATATTGTCAAAAGTATTGGGACACCTGCCTTTATACGCACATGAACTTTAATGGCATCCCAGTCTTAGTCCGTAGGGTTCAATATTGAGTTGGCCCACCTTTTGCATCTATAACAGCTTCAACTCTTCTGGGAAGGCTCTCTACAAGGTTTAGCAGTGTGTCTATGGGAATGTTTGACCATTTTTCCAGAAGCAGCAGGAAAGAGATCTTCAGGTCAGTGTGAAGCAATACACTGGGCATAATAGTATGGGGTTGCTTTCACACTGATGTACTAAGACAGGGATGTGCAGTCAGGGAAGGCAGGTGAGGCAGAGCCTCACCTGCCATGAACATTAAAAAAAAAGATCATCTTTGAGGGTTATAGCTCGGCAACCCGGGGTCACAGAGACCCCAAATTGGGGGGGGGGGGGGGGGGG
>BLSH010302413.1:727036-742020 GCA_018402905.1 Glandirana rugosa | reverse complement strand
GTGTCAGTGGAAAGAATTTTGCCCCATCATTGGTATAAATGGAAAGAATAGTGCCCCATGGTTGCTGATAATGGGGGAATAATGCCCCAATGGCCGCATAAAAGCAGACAAAAGGCCGCATCCAGCCCCCGGGCCGCAGTTTGGAGACCACTGTTCTAGTGCATTGAACACCCCCCCAGACTGAGAATGTTGCTATCCAAAGGTGCCCCCTGTGCTCCTTCATCCAGAGTTGAGGTGCTCTAATACAGGTGGTGTGTTACTGGCCAGATAATCAAGTGAAAACAGAGGGGAAAAAAACCTAAAAAAAATGAATGCAGCCACCACATCTAATGATTGGTAAGCTGCAATATGTTACTTTTTTACTTTTGAGTTTAATAACGCTTTGAAGAACTTCTATGTGTACATGGCATTAATGGGCAGCAGCATTGCATGCACTTCTAGGAAACAGAACATATATTCTGTGCAGCAGAAGAAAACAATCTGCTTCCAATTTCGTTTTATGTTGCAAATATAAAATGTCAATTGCGTTTATTGTGATTTGTTATTTCCCAGTAAATTATAAAAGCAGCTCAAATAAACAATTGTCCTTTTTTTCAGTAGCTTTACAATATTATGGCATTAATAGTACAATGTAGATCCCCGCAGTGCATTAAGGAGCTATGCTGTGATTACTGTATTTATCAGCATCCTAGTCAATAATCCCTGTGGCCTAAACCCAACATTCTCTGCTACTTTGTTATAATACTGACATTCATAATTGACACACTGTGTACACTTTAGTTACAATTCAATAATAATACACAGTTCAAAGCTCCAGATTATTATTTAGAGAATTAGGCAATTAAGCAATGATTTATAATCTCCCATAGAATGTTTGCTGAGTTCGGAAACGTTTGCTGGCCAGGACAATAATTGCAAACAATATGACAGCTTTTGATCAATGCTTGGGGTACTTCATAGTTGAAAGAGTGGAGCATCTACCTGCAAATAGGTCCAGATCCTTTATATTCACTATCAGTGGCGACCGCTCCATAAGGGGAGCAGGGGCGCCGTCCCCCTAATCCATGTGCCTGGCCCCTAACCTACATGCAGAGCGCCGGACGCATGGATTTCAATGTTTGCCTGAGGCTCTAATTGGCTTCAAAAAAGGATGGGCTCCGGCTCAGAGTACTGCGCCCTGAGCCCACCCAGTTGTGTGACAATAGCGAATAATTATTCGCTATTGTCTTCCTGATTTTCCTCTTGGCCAATCATGAAGTGGGTCCTGAGAGCCGATTGGCCAGGGAGGAGTCTTAGGACACCCGGCCAATCGGGTCTCGGGACACACTTCCTATTCAGCCAGGAGGAGAAGCAACAGCCCGGTGTCACGGCAACAAGTGGCGGGGCAGCTTCGAGGAGCCCTAACCCAGATCACCAGCACCACCTCCTAAGGACATGGATGGTGTCCAACCCATACGCACGGGGGGGCTAGAGCAAATTAGGAGGCCAGGCCTGCACCACCTCCAATTCCCATCCATCTTCTGCAGGGGGGGGTGGCGGCTAGACATTGAATGGCGCCCCAACCCATCTGGACGAGGGAGGATCATGTGCTAGTGTGAGTGAGGGAGCCAGGGGCAGCTTCCAGGAGCCCGCACCACCTTAGATTCCTGTCTGTCTGTATCCTGCGGGGGGGGGGGTAGTGGCTGCTGGTGCGAGTGAGGGTGGCAGGTTCATTTGCGCCCCCCCAAAATATTGAGAAGAAAAAACCCCCACTGGGACTTTGAAGGGAAACCAACTCAGTAAGAATTTAGCACAAAAATAAATACAATTTAAACATTTATTAGTTCATTTAAAAATGCGCCCAAACATTGGGTTCAAGGAAAAGACATGAACAATAACAACTACAATTGGACATATACGGGTGGTTACATACAATTGATGGATTTGCATATAAAAAAATGGAAATACATAGGAACACTAAATATTATTATTATTTATTATTATACAGGATTTATATAGCGCCGACAGTTTGCGCAGTGCTTTACAATATTAGGGCAGACAGTACAATTACAATACAATTCAATACAGGAGGAATCAGGGGGCTCTGCTCGTTAGAGCTTACAATCTAGGAGGGAGGGTTAAATGATACGAAAGGGCAATAACTGCGGGGAATGAAATGACTGAGAAAATAAGGAGTGTAGTGGTGGCAGGATAGGCTTCCCTGAAGAGAAAAGTTTTCAGGGATCGCCTGAAGGTGGATAGATTTGGGGACAGTGTGACCGATTGGGGTAGGGAGTTCCAGAGGATGGGAGAGGCTCGGAAGAAGTCTTGGAGGTGAGTATGAGAGGAGGTGATGAGGGAGCTGGAGAGCAGGAGGTCTTGGGAGGAGCGAAGAGGACGGTTGGGTTGGTATTTGGAGACTAGGCTGGTGATGTAGCTGGGAGCAGAGTTGTGGATGGCTTTGTAGCTGATTGTTAGTATTTTGAATTTAATTCATTGGGCGAGTGGCAGCCAATGGAGGGATTGGCAGAGAGGGGTGGCAGACGTTGAACGGTTTGTAAGGTGGATGAGTCCGGCAGCGGCATTCATCATGGACTGGAGGGGGGATAGTCTATCTAACGGTAGGCCAGTGAGGAGGGAGTTGCAGTAGTCGAGGCAAAAGATGACCAGAGAGTGAATCAGGAGCTTTGTGGTTTCATTGGTTAGGAAGGGACGTATTTTAGAGATGTTGCGGAGATTGAGGCAGCAAGCCTTAGAAAGTGATTGGATGTGGGGCCAAAAGGAGAGTTCAGAGTCCAGGATAACACCAAGAACCCTGACATGTGGGGATGGGTGGATGGTTGTGCCATTGTTCTTGACAGAGAAGTCAGGGGAAATGGCACGTGGGGGAGGAAATATTATGAGTTCAGTTTTGGACAAGTTGAGTTTGAGGAAGTGGTGTGACATCCAGGCAGATATGTCTGTTAATAAGTTAGTGATACGTGAGGAGACTGATGGAGTAAGTTGGGGGGTGGAGAGGTAGATTTGGGTATCGCCAGCGTAGAAATGTTATTGAAAGCCGTGGGAGACTATCAGCCGGCCCAGGGAAGAGGTGTATATTAAAAATAAGAGAGGTCAAAGAACAGAACCTTGGGGGACCCCAAAAGAGAAAGGAAGAGAAGAGAAAGGAAGAGGAGAGGAGGAGGTAGAATTGTACATTACGCTGAAGGTGCGATGGGATAGGTAGGACAAGAGCCACTGAAGAGCACAGTCACGGAGACCGAGGGAGTAGAGTTTTTTGAGGGGCCTGTTGAGTGAGAAAGACATCTAATGGACATATTACCAAGGCGATCAGACCCCATAATACTGCAAAAAATATTATATATAAGATGGATACATGGGTATTTGATATACCACAAGTATTATGTCTAAAAATGACTCTATGAGAAGAGATGATAATAAGCATTCAAGCTAGCCAGAAAAATAATAATAAGTATACGCACTTACCTGGATACCCAAATGGTCTCAGATCAATGAGACTTCATGGTACAATGATCCGGTACAGAGTGGGCTCGGGATAGTGTGCAGCATGTAGTCACTCCTAACAAAGTGGGAGAGTGTCCATCATTGTAAAAGAAGTATATAAATATGGAGATCATAAGTGCCCATAATAGCTAACCCAAATATAATATGGCTAATTACTAGTCATAGATAATGAGTAAAGCAAAAAAGAAGGGGTTGAAATACCCATCATAGGAGAGGAGGGGGTGGTCGACAGTATCAAAGGCAGCCGAAACGTCCAGGAGTAGAAGTACAGAGTAGTGTCCATTGGTTTTTGCGTTTAGTAGGTCATTTGTGAGTTCAAGAAGGGCAGTTTCTGTGGAGTGTTGAGGGCAAAATCCAGATTGAAGGGGGTCCAGAAGGTTATTCTTAACAAGGTAGTCACTCAGTTGGTTGTAGACTAGGCGTTCAAGGAGTTTGGAGGAAAAGGGGAGCAAGGAGATAGGGTGCAGATTGTTTAGATCGGTAGGGTCCAGGGTTGGCTTTTTGAGTATGGGGGTGACCAATGCATGTTTTAGAGCATTGGAGAAGATGCCGGAAGAGAGGGAGAGATTAAAGATGTGAGTTAGAGATTGCAGGATAGAGTCAGAGGGTGAGCGTAGCATTTGAGAGGGAATAGAGTCCAGTGGACAGGTGGTTAGGTGGGCGTTAGAAAGGAGTTCAGCAACCTCGTTTATAGTAATAGGTTTGAATAAGGATAGTGTTGATTGTTGACATGGGGTAGAGTGGAGATTCCATCACAAATTGTGTCAATCTTGCTTTTGAAGTGATTAGCAATCTCTTGGGCAGTGAGTGTGTTAGTGGGCGGAAGAGGTGGAGGACGAAGTAAGGAGTTGAATGTAGAGAAGAGTTGACGGGGACTGGATGAGAAGGTATTAATAAGAGTGTTAACCACTTCCTTACTGGGCACTTAAACCCCCCTCCTGTCCAGACCAATTTTCAGGTTTAAGCGCTGTCGCATTTTGAATGACAATTGCGCGGTCGTGCGACGTTGTACCCAAATAAAATTGATGTCCTTTTTTCCCCACAAATAGAGCTTTCTTTTGGTGGTACTTGATCACCTCTGCGTTTTTTATTTTTTGCGCTATAAACAAAACCAAGAGCGACAATTTTGAAAAAAGAACAATATTTTTTACTTTTTGCTCTAATAAATATCCCAAAATAAAAAAAAAAAAAAAAATTATTCATTGGGTTTGGCCGATTTATATTCTTCTACATATATTTGGTAAAAAAAAATCACAATCGGCGTTTATTGATTGGTTTGCGCAAAAGTTATCGCGTCTACAAACTATGGGAATTGATTTATGGCGTTTTTATTATTATTATTTTTTTTACTAGTAATGGCGGCGATCTGCGATTTTTATCGGGACTTTGATATTGGGGTGGACATGTCGGTCATTTTTGACACTTTTTTGGGACCAATGACATTTATTCAGCGATCAGAAATTTAAATGTCCACTGATTACTGTATAAATGTCATTGGCAGTGAAGGGGTTAACCTGCAGGGGGCAGTGAAGGGGTTAACAATGTTCCCTGGCTGTGTTCTAACTGTGGGGGGGATGGGCTGGTCGGGACATAACAGATCTAACTGATCCCAGTGACAGGGATCAGTAGATCTGCTTGTCCCCTGTCACAGAACGGGGAACCGCCGTGTTTACATCGGCGGTTCCCCGTTCTACAGCTCTGTAAGGCGATCGCGGGTCAGGAGCGGACATCGAGTGCGTGCAGGGGGCGTGTGAAGGGGCGGACGTCCATGGACGTCCACCCGGATTTTCAGATCCGCGCTGTAGACGTCTTTCGTCTATAGCGCGGATCTCTACAGGTTAAAATAGGTCTGCTTGGCAGTGTGGAGGTGAGAATTGTATTTATGGAGGGCAGATTTGTATTGGTTGAAGTCTTTACTGACCATTGGTAAGAGGCCCTGGTACACAGAGCATGGAGTATCCACACAGATATGTACAGGCTAACTGAGACCTTCTTTCAGTCCAAAAGGAGGTGGAGAGAGGGGATAAATGATATGGTTCTCTGAGTCCTATAGAGGTGCCCCGGAAACATACCACAGACAGGGGAGAAACTTCACTGTCGAGGATGTAGCCGAGGGGCATAAAGAAAGAAAAAATAATAAAAAAAAAATACTTTATGTACAAATAAATACTTGAGTGTATGTTACATAACAGCGCTCTTATAATAGAAGGAGTATGGGGGCCTGTTGAGTGACTCCCGAAAAGACATCTAATGGACATATTACCAAGGCGATCAGATCCCATAATACTGCAAAAAATATTATATATAAGATGGATACATGGGTATTTGATATACCACAAGTATTATGTCTAAAAATGACTCTATGAGAAGAGATGATAATAAGCATTCAAGCTAGCCAGAAAAATAATAAGTATACGCACTTACCTGGATACCCAAATGGTCTCAGATCAATGAGACTTCATGGTACAATGATCCGGTACAGAGTGGGCCCGGGATAGTGTGCAGCACGTAGTCACTCCTAACAAAGTGGGAGAGTGTCCATCATTCTAAAAGAAGTATATAAATATGGAGATCATAAGTGCCCATAATAGCTAACCCAAATATACTATGGCTAATTACTAGCCATAGATAATGAGTAAAGCAAAAAAGAAGGGGTTGAAATACCCATCATAGGAGAAAATAAATTACCTTGGTGTCCAAAATGTCAGTAATCTGGAGTCCTCCTATGGAGGTTAGCCCTAACCTTACCTTTTCAGCAGTTATTTAATCACTTCCACACTCCCTACCGTATATTCACGGCAGCAGTGTGGACGTGTACCGTGAATCGCTGTAAAAAAGCAGCGATCTGCGGGTGGCTGCTAGGGGGCATGCGCACGCCCGCCGTACTCCTGAGGAGTGTGCCCGCGGCTCGGGCGGACTCGATGAGCGGCCACAGCCAAAGAACGGGGAACCACCGTTGTAAACGCGGCGGTTCCCCGCTCTGTTAGTGGGGGCATAGGAGATCTACTGATCCCTGTCACTGGAATCAGTTAGATCTCTTATGCCCATGGTAGCCCAGCCCCTCCACAGTTAGAACACACCCAGTGAACACAGTTAACCCCTAGATCTCCCCCTGCAGGTTAACCCTTTCACTGCCAGTGACATTTATACAGTAATCAGTGGACATTTAAATTTCTGATCGATGTATAACTGTCATTGGTCCCAAAAAAGTTTCAAAATGGTCCAACATGTCCGCTGCAATATCGCAGTACCACTAAAAATCGCAGATCACCGCCATTACTAGTAAAAAAATGTTAAAAAATAAAAACACCAGAAATTAATTCTCATCATCCGTAAACGCGGCCACTTTTGCGCAAACCAATCAATAAATGCCGATTGCGATTTTTTTACCAAAAATATGAGGAAGAAAATAAATCGGCCAAAACCGATGAAAAAAAATGTTTTGTTTTTTTTTTGGATTTGTATTTTAGCAAAAAGTAAGAAATTTGGTTTTTTTTTTTTTGCAAAATTGTCGCTCTTCTTTTGCAGAGGCAGATCAAATACCACCAAAACAAAGCTCTATTTGTGGGAAAAAAAGACGCAAATTTAGTTTGGGTACAACATCGCACGACCGCGCAATTGTCAGTTAAAGCGACGCAGTGCCTAATCGCAAAAAGTCTCTGGTCCTAATCTGGGAAATCCTTCCGGGGCTGAAGTGGTTAATATATACTGCATAATGGCCACTGTGATAGGCTGACCACATGATTATATAATTCAATGCACCTGTGTGCATCTCCATCTGTCAGCCCCCATGCCGGCATATGATTGATAGACGCAGGTCTTCCCATGATGACACAGCCCACACTGTGAAAACCCCCCATCGCCCAAAAGGTTCAGGGAGGAGGAAAGGACGCCATGCCATGTTGTAATGGCCGTTCTATCTTTCAGATGCCACATTTGTCATTTAGGAAGGGGCATGCCACAGAACGACGTGCACGTCCCCCAGGAAATTATGACACCGCGCGTCACTCAATAACGGCGCAAAGCGCCGACCAGTGTTTACATGATAGCCCGGAAGTCTCTACAGCCAATTGATGATTGATAGTATGCGTAGGATAGTGATGCGGACCTCCATCTCTCGATAGAAAAGATCCTCCTAGTGGACTGAATGGAAATCTCAGGTTTGACATAGAATTACATTACATAGAAAAAAAAATCGGCATACAGAGATAGCTTAGTATACAAAGTAAATTGCATTTAGAGAGGGTTATTCCAAACAGAGCACTCAGCAAATGTACAAAAAAAAGAAAAGAATTCAAAAACCTAAAGAAGCATCAAAATGATTTAAATTGTGTGACAATACAGCGCTATGGTAACTATCAGCCTACAGCACTGAATTGTTTATATGTTATGAGATGCTGACAAATCTTTTGATTGGAGATGTTGCTGACCATAATGGAGTCAGTATATAGCAAGGGGGATTTATGTTGTATCTTACTTTATTCTAACTCAGGGTCCCCTGACGTGAATCCCTCCAGAAAGGGTTTGTATGTTATTGCTTCATTTAAACCAGGATAAGTCGTTGCATTCAAATGAAAGATCCATTTTTGTTCATGTTGTAATAGGATTTTATTAAAATTCCCTCCTCTAATTTCCATAAGGATTCTATCCAACATAAGGAAAGATATTTTGGGAAAAATACCCTTATGTTTGTTGATTACGTGTCTGCCCAGAGGTAAATCACTGTCACAATTTTTCATTGACATTATATGTCTGTATGCCCGTGTCCGAAATTCGTTAATTGTTTTACCCACATAGAATCCTGAGCAATGGCAAAGGAGGAGATAAACCACCCCTTTAGTGCCAAAATTGGCAAAATGCTGGGGGTTTGTATGTCTCCCCATTTGGTAAACTAGAGAACTGTAGGTTAACATATTGACAGAAGTTACATCCGCCACATCTAAAGGTTCCGGGCCACTTACATGGCTCTTTTTTGCCCCCCATTTTAAATTCCCTTGATGTGAGGGTATCTTTTAAGGATCTGGCTCTTCTGAAAGTAAAAGGGATGAGGGGACCAACAAGTGGATGCATTCGCAGGATGTGCCAGTATTTACCTACAATTTTTCTAATACTATGATGTTGTTTGGAATACCGCGTGACGATGCGTAATGGGTTGTCTTTTTTAGATAACAAATTCGGATTATATAGAAGATCGTGTCTATTTATCATGTAGGCCTTTTTATACGCTTTATTTAAGTATGTATTGGAATACCCATGGGCCTTGATTCTTGCCCTCAGAGAATCCGCTTCTTTTTTAAAGATAAAATCGTCTGTACAATTTCTACGCATCCTTAAATACTGACTATATGGTATAGATTAAATTAATGGCTTCGGATGAAAACTATTTGCATGTAGCAAAGAGTTACACGCTGTGGGTTTACGGTACAGGCCACTTGTAAGGAGCCCGTCTGGACCTTTCTTTATATGTACATCAAGGAAAGTGATTGTATTTGGATCATGACACATAGTGAAATTGAGATTGAGATTGAAGGAGTTAGTGTTAAGGGCTTGTATAAAAGGCTCAAGATTCTCTGTGGGTCCATCCCATACCACAAAGATATCGTCAATATATCTATACCAAAGGACAACGCTGTTCATGAATGGCAGCATGTCCTCAGATTGCAACAGCATGCGTTTCCACTCCCCCAGATACAGATTGAGGTAGGGTGGGGCACAACACGTCCCCATCGCTACACCCTGTACCTGGAGGAAGTGGGAACCATTGAAGATGAAGAAATTATGATTCAGTACAAATTCCAAAGCATCAAGCACAAAGTTAATCTGTTTTTGTTCAAAGCTACTATTCTGTATCAGAATATGTTCTATGCAGGCTAGACCCTTAGTATGTGGTATGGAACTGTATAAAGCTTCCACGTCCATCTCAACCAGTGATGACGTGGGGGGAACATACAGTCCATCAATGTTCTGTAAAAAATGCATTGTATCTTGTATATAACTTGGGATATTTTTCACATATGGGCACAAGAATGGATCGATCCATTTACTCAGGTTCTCTGTAAGGGACCCATTACCAGAGATAACGCGTCTCCCTGTGGGGTGGCTCATACTTTTGTGTAATTTTGGTAGGGAATAAAATGTTGGTGTTCAAGGCCATGGTGTCCATATAAATTCCCATTCATTTTTAGAAATGATCCCGTGGGCATATGCCAAGTCAATCTGTAGGTAGAATTCTTTTTGAAATCGATCCACTTTGGTCGCAGGAATTCCACAGTACCAGCTGGGATTATTTAAAATTTCCATACACATCTCAATGTTATGGTGATTATTCAAAATAAAAACATTTCCTCCTTTGACGGATGGTTTTATTGTAATAAGTGGATTTTCCACCTGAGATATTAAAGCATTGTGTTCCGTTTGCGAGATGTTATCCTGAGAGTTTGGTGTAATTTTGAAACCCTTTATCTCTACACATGTGTATTTAATAAATGCCAGTACACTGGCATTGGTGTTAAGGGTTGGGAACTTCTCAGATTTCTTTTCTTAGAATCTGATTGGTCGATTTGCTTGAGTAGTTGTTCAAGTTCTATTCGATCAATCAGATCAGGGGAATCATTTTCATCCATTAGTGCAATGATTGCATCTATAGCTTCCAATTCCTGTATCCTCATCTCTTGATCTTTAGATTTATCTTTAGAGTACATTTGTTTATGTAACAATTTTCTGGCAAAGAGCTGAAGATCTTTGATTACTTCAAATTTGTTGAGATTGGCACTAGGACAAAAGCTTAATCCTTAGAACATCTGTCTCAACATCTGTGAGACTATAGTCAGAGAGATTAACTACTGTGAGGTTGTTATCGTGTAAAGTTTGTTGCGTTGAGAGTACATGGTTAGATAAGACCGTGTCTGACTGGGTGCATGACCTAAAAAATCATGCTCATTTGTGTTCATATTAGTCAGTGGTGTGGATTTTGAGTAATTAGTTTGGTCGCAGAATAGAAAGTGTGCACGTGAGAAGAAGAAGGGAAAAAGTCCCCACCACCTGAAGTATTGTTACCTGACACCGAGTGTGACCCTTCTTGTGAAGGTGTAGGGTGATTAGGATCAGTGATACCTTTCTTGTTCTCTTTCTCTTGAGAATCTCCACTTCGAAACTCTCTCTTTGCTTTCCGTGATTGATTGAATTTTCTAAAAGATCCCTTGGATGAATACGAGACAGATGAGATAGAAGAAACATCAGATTCATCATTATTTGATTTCGTTTTTTTCTTTTGACCCAATTTTATTCTTGAATGGGTTGGTATTCCCTGCCACCCCAGGCAGAGTATAGTGGTCATATTTGGTGTTCCTATGTATTCCCATTTTTTTTATATGCAAACCCTCCAATTGTATGTAACCACCCGTATATGTCCAATTGTAGTTTTTATTGTTCATGTCTTTTCCTTGAACCCAATGTGCATTTTTAAATGAACTAATAAATGTTTAAATTGTATTTATTTACTTACTGAGTTGGTTCCCCTTCAAAGTCCCACTGAAGTTTTTTTTCTTCTCAATATGTAGCTTTAGGGGTGTGGGTAAACATCTCTGAATCCTGTGCTTTAGAATGCAGTAACTTATAATCTCACCCCAAAATATTGAGCACCAGCCACCACTGATCGCTATGGAGAAGAGTGACAGTTAAAGTGGTTGTAAACTCATGACAACCCCTTGTACCTACAGGTAAGCCTATAATAAGGCCTCATACACACGGACATTTTTTGACGCTGGCGTTTTCTGGCGTCTTTTGCAGCTCTCCATGTTAGTCAATGGTCCCATAAAAACGTCTGCGTTTTTGAGCTGTAGATGGCGTCGGCGTTAGTGAGAGTGTAGAACCCACGGCCATCGCGTTCTGAGGCTGTAACGTTTTGGCATTTTTTGACGCAGACGCCGCAAAACGCCAACTAACACCAGCAAATGCCAACTAATATTGTACCGGCGTTTTCCGGCGTTTTTTGGCGCCAATGTTTTTAGGTTGAAAAATAGCAGAGGGATATTGACGCCGACGCTCACTTACGCCGATGCATAACGCCGAAAAACGCCAATTTTTTTTCCTTGACGTCGGGCCCGACGTTTTGTTTATTTTTAAAGATACGCCCTTGTGTATGAGGCCTATGGCTTACCTGTAGGTGCCCTACATATCTCCTAAACCCGCACAGTTTAGGAGATATACAGTGTACTGTGATGTGCCCACGTCATCGGGCACATGCGCAGTGAAGAAATGGCCTCCGTACCGTTCCTTCACTGACATCGTGCCGGGATTGTGCATGCATGGGAGTGACGACACGTGACTCCAGCAAAGCTCAGAGCAGGAATCCACGGCCCCGGAAGGAAGAGGGGCGAAGATGGACGCTTCCTACTGTAGGGACAGTGCGGGCTACCAATGCAGGTAAGTGTCACGATGCATACTAGCCTATTATGCTTTTACATTGCAGGGTAATGCTGAGCAACGAAGAGGAAGTAAAATCCATCATGGTTTACTTCCTCTGTAAGGTGTTACTAAACCCACTACAGTAAAATCAGTCTGTATATGCTGTAAAGCATGCTTGTTATACTCACTGTGGAACCTAAGGGGTTCATCCTCCGTTAATCCTCTGTAAAAAGGCTGTTTGATCCTGGCTTCTCTGATCCTCCCCTTCTTCCAATGTCCCCTAATAATTTTTAGAGTCTATGGAGTCAGGCTGCACGTGCTCAGTTTGGTGTGTATTGCTAGAGAGCAGTGGCGGTCCATCCATTAGGCCTCATACGCGTATTAAAAAAAAATAAGCAAAATGTCGGGCCCGACGTCAGGGAAAAATCTGTGTTTTTTTTGGCGTTTTGCATCAGTGTTAATGAGAGTTAATACGGTTAGTGAGCGTCGGCGTCAATCGGTGTTTTAAAAAGAAAAAAACATTCCTCTGCTATTTTTTAACCTGAAAACGCCGGCGTCAAAAACGCCAGTTAACACCCAACATAACCGCCTACCATAAAGCATCCATTCTTGAACAAGAAAAACTTGGTGAGCTCCGACTACCCCCTCTACGCTATGGATAAATTCATGCATAGCATGAACCTATCAATGGCCACCCGCGACCACCCCCTATTCATGCGGCTGGCCCCTTTGAGGCGCTGGCTGCATGAATTACCTCGGCGAGGGGGTTCTTTGAACCATCTCATAAGGCTCCATGCACACTGGACGCTATCTATGCTCTCTCGGCGTCGGGCAGGAGACGCTGCTTAGAAAACGTTCTTTTGCAGCTTTTTGTAAGCAGCGTTTACCGGCGTTTATTGGCGTCTGCGTTTTTGGGCTTTTCTTTTTTTTCTTCATTAGCTTCCATTGACTGCAAAAAAATGCCGGACACTGATAAACAGCCGTTTACCAGCGTTTAGCGGCGTTTATCAGCGTTTTTTGTGGTCAACAGAACGACTTTTGAACGCCAATTCGGGGCGTTCAGATAACAGCCCAAAAACGCCACTACTGATAAACGACAATTAAAGTCCATGTGTGCATGGACACATAGGATAATATAAAGTGGTGTTTTTAGGCTGTTAAAAAAAAAAGCCCAAACGACCAAAAACGGTCGTTTATCAGATACAGTGTGCATGGAGCCTTAGAGCCGTAGGCTCTAATAGGCTTCAATATAGTGGTGCTTGTGGCGCAGAGCGTGCCGCCACGAGCACTTAGAAAGGCAAATGAACATTTGCTTTTCTAACACTGATCCACTCTCTGCCAATCAGGAAGTACCGGTTACCGGTTTCCCAATTGGCGGAGAAGACACGAAGACAGGCGATCCTATTGGACGCCTTTCTCGGAGGAGGAGGGGGATGCACGGCCGAAACCAAGCCGCTCCCCGCTCACCAGACACCACCCACTGCCTGCCCGTTCCTAGATGGGGTAAGTGCGGGTACCCCTCTTGTGATGCTGTATATGCTCCTCTGGTAATGCTGTATATGCTCCTCTGGTGAAGCTGTATATACCCCTCTGGTGATGCTGTATATACTCCTCTGGTGATGCTGTATATACTCCTCTGGTGAAGCTGTATATACTCCTCTGGTGAAGCTGTATATACCCATATCTGGTGATGCTGTATATCCTATCTAGAGATGCTGGACTGTATACAATGGGTGCAATCTATAAGGGGTAGGGTTTATGAGAAGTGGGAGGGGGAAAAAAAAAGGGCAGGGTCTGGCGCCCCCCATCCTAAAATTCCCCCAGCCACCACTGCTAGAGAGATTTTATTTCTTGGGAGTGTGCATGTGATCAGCACAGGGCCAATTAGCACTGACAAGACAGGGGCCTTGCAGTCTCATTGGACAGTCAGAAAACTCCTTCTATAAGCTTTATCTAGCACTTGGCTGGACACTGATAAAAGCCACAAGCAGTGGCGGCTGGTGCTCATTATTTTTTTGGGGGGGTGGCAAACAAACCTCCCCCCCTCACTCAACCCAATCGGGTCTCAGAACCTGCTTCCTGATTGGCCGGGAGGTGAATCAGGAAGACAATAGTGAATTAATATTCACTATTGTCACACAACTGGGTGGCCTCAGGCTCTAATCATGTGCTTCCAAAAAAAAAAAAACACCCATTGAAATCTATGCGCCTGGTCATTGAGGGGGCGGTGCCCCTGCACCCCTTATGGATGGGCCGCCACTGGTCACAAGACTGCTATATATTGCTGATGTGAAAAGGTATTTAGCAATTCATATTTACTAAAATAATTGCATTTCCGTGTACTATGGGAGACCAGATATAGTTCATGCAGGGTTATGGGTTTACCCGGGAAAGTTTTACCCCCTTCCTGACCAGAGCACTTTTTGCGATTCGGCACTGCATCACTTTAACTGACAATTGCATGGTCGTGCGACGTTGTTCCCAAACAAAATTTGCGTCCTTTTTTCCCCACAAATAGAGCTTTCTTTTGGTGGTATTTGATCACCTCTGCGTCATTTCTGATCACCGCTATAAACAAAAGAGGAGCGACAATTTTGCAAAAAAAAAAATAAAAATTTCTTACTTTTTGCTAAAATACAAATCCAAAAAATATATATATAAAAAAACATTTTTTTTCATCGGTTTTGGCCGATTTATATTCTTCCTCATATTTTTGGTAAAAAAAAATCGCAATTGGCGTTTAACAGCGAGGAGAAAACAAATATCGCCACTAGTCTTTACTGCGTCTCCACTAGTTTATGGTGGTTTTCTTTCGAGATAAACACCCCTTTTTTCCTGCGTTTAAAACAAACCCTTGTTGCAGCGTGCTGGTACGTTAACAGTCAATTTCACTACGTCACGGCTTAGCGTTTTTCACGAGACCAGTCCTTCCCCCATTTTGAAAGGGCCCATTTGGGTATTGGGACGTACTTGATATAGACCAGAGGGTATCATGTGCCTTTACGTTAATAAAATCATTTATACTTAACGATTTATGGAAAAGTGTAGTCGTTATATATCGTCAGAACACTGGT
>BLSH010302413.1:709678-724086 GCA_018402905.1 Glandirana rugosa | reverse complement strand
CGGACGTGTCTCAGGACTGGAGTTGGAAACCATACTTAATTTCGCCTCTGACGCTCGGTCCGGAAGGACAGGTTGTAGTCACCGACTGGAGTGTTTACGTGAAGACCTTCTTACCAGTTTGTAAGGGTATCTGTGAGGATTTGGAACACCTGTCGGAAGGGTCTTCTCAACTTCGACAATATCGACGTTTCTCGCCCGGGTGAGGTATAACTTGGGATGCCTGATTCTGACCCTACGATAATTTCAAGTACACGCACATTTCCGTCCGTAGTGTCATGAAAACTGTTATAATACATACAATTTCACCTCGAGGCGAACAAACGAAGGGGGGGGGGGGGGAGGCGACGGTGTAAACCGTGGAAAGCCTCTCCTCACCTATGAACAGTTTTGGTCCAAGTGTGAAGGTCCCCTCTAATGTTGTTAGCACAACACTAGGTACTTTAAAAGGAGGAAGATGGGGGGGGGGGGGGTGACGGAAGAAATACCGTACAAGTTTGTAAAAATATCCACTCCTCTCCGAAAGGTGCCAAATGTGGCAGCGGAGGGGGGGGGGGGGGAAGCAAACAAGCGGAGCTCCACTTTAACATACATAATATTGTCAAAAGTACTGTGATGCCTGCCTTTACACGCACATGAACTTTAATAGCATCCCAGTCTTAGTCCGTAGGGTTCAATATGGAGTGGGCCCGCTCTTTGCAGCTATAACAGCTTCAACTCTTCTGGGAAGGCTGTCCACAAGGTTTAGGAGTGTCTATGGGAATGTTTGACCATTCTTCCAGAAGTGCATTTGTGAGGTCAGCCACTGATGTTGGACAGGAAGGCCTGGCTCGCAGTCTCCGCTTTAATTCATACCAAAGGTTGAGGTCAGGACTCTGTGCAGGCCAGTCAAGTTCCTCCACCCCAAACACGCTCATCCATGTCTTTATATATACAGTTGTGCTCATAAGTTTACAGAATTTATGATTTCTTGCCAATTTTTCAGAGAATATGACTGATAACACAACAACTTTTTTTTCACTCATGGTTAGTGTTTGGCTGAAGCCATTTATTATCAATCAACTATATTTACTCTTTTTAAATCGTAATGACAACAGAAACTACCCAAATGACCCTGATCAAAAGTTTACATACCCCAGTCCTTAATACCGTGTATTGCCCCCTTTAACATCAATGACAGCTTGAAGTCTTTTGTGGTATTTGTGGATGAGGCTCTTTATTTTCTCAGATGGTAAAGCTGCCCATTCCTCTTGGCAAAAAGCCTCCAGTTCCTGGAACTTCTTAGGCTGTCTTGAATGAACTGCACTTTGAGATCTCCCCAGAGTGGCTCAATGATATTGAGGTCAGGAGACCGAGATGGCCACTCCAGAACCTTCACTTTATTCTGCTGTAGCCAGGTGACAGGTCAACTTGGCCTTACGTTTTGAATCATTGTCATGTTGGAATGTTCAAGTACGTCCCATGTGCAGCTTCCTGGCTGATATGTATGCAAATGTTCCTCCAGTATTTTTTGATAACATACTACATTCATCTTGCCATCAGTTTTGACCAAATTTCCTGTGCCTTTGTAGCTCACACATCCGCAAAACATCAGCGATCCACCTCTGTGTTTCACAGGCCTTGTTGACTCCTCTCCAAATGTAGCGTTTATGGTAGTAGCCAAAAAGCTCAATTTTGGTCTCATCACTCCAAATGACTTTGTGGCAGAAGGTTTGAGGCTTGTCTCTGTGCTGTTTGGTGTATCGTAAGTGGGATACTTTGTGGCATTTGCGTAGTAATGGCTTTTTTCTGACGACTCCACCATGCAGCCCATCTTTCTTCAAGCGCCTTCTTACTATGCATCTTCAAACAGCCACAGCACATGTTTTCAGAGAATCCTGATGTTATATGTGGGTTTTTCTTTGCATCCTGAACAAATTTACTGGCAGTTTTGGCTGAAATTTTGGATGACCTGACCATGGTTTGGTTTCAACAGAACCCCTCATTTTCCCCTTCTTGATTAGAGTTTGAACACTGCTGATTGGCATTCTCAATTCCTTGGATATCTTTTTATATCCCCTTCCTGTTTTCTACAGTTCAGCTACCTTTTCCCGCAGATCCTTTGACAATTCTTGTGCTTTCCCCATGACTTGGAACCCAGGAATGTCAGTGCAGCACTGGATGAAAGATGCAAGGGTCTCTCAGGAGTCCAGAAACTCATTGACCTTTTACACACACACTAATTACAAGCAAACAGATCACAGGTAAGGATGGTTACCTTTAATAGCCATTCAAACCGTTTGTGTCAACTTGTGTGCATGTTATCAGTCCAAAATCACCAGGGTATGTAAACTTTTGATCAGGGTCATTTGGGAAGTTTCTGTTGTCATTATGTTTTAAAAAGAGTAAACACAGTTGATTGATAATAAATGGCTTCAGCCAAACACTAACCATGAGTGATAGAAATGTTTTTGTGTTCTCATTCATATTCTTTGAAAAATGGCCAAGAAATCATAAATTCTGCCAGGGTATGTAACTTATGAGCACAAATGTACATCCATGTCACATAGTGCAGACCTCATGCTTGTCTTGTAAGACTCATGTTCTTTAGCCCTCTAACCCATGCTCTTTTGAGACCCAAACCTCTGCCTTTTTATATGTCACAGGACTGGAGGCTGGACACCAAAAGCCTGCGAACGTGAACAGGAAAGCAAGGCAGAGTTAACCACTTCCTGCCAAACGACGTCACATGACGTCGTGGACTTTGAGTGGGAATATCTGAATGATGCCTGCAGCTGCAGGCATCATTCAAATATCATCTTTTTCTGCCAGTGATTCCCTGCACCGTAAAAACAACCATGGCCGCTTGATTGTTTTTACAGGCTGTGGGAGGGGACATCCCCCCTCCCGTCACCCTCCATTGCTTCTACCAGCTCGCCTGTGTGATCGGCGAGCTGGAAAATGAATTGGCCAGTGGCAGCCATTTACCATAGAGCTGACTGAGGACCAGATGGTCTCTGGTCATCTCGATGACTTTTGGAGGATGGGCACAACGTTATGACATCCTTGACAGATGTAAACACTGCAGTTTCTTCTTTTTTTCTATCTTAGGCTTTCCAACCTAGGGGAGATATGTGGGGACTTATAGACCCCGGGTCTCGCTGTAAAGAGGAAATGTCATGTCCTATTCCTATTACAAGGGATGTTTACATTCTTTGAATAGGAATAAAAGTGATAAAAATGTAAAGGGAAAGTGTCAAAATATAAAAATAAAAGTAAAATAAACGATAAAAAAGTAAAGCGCCCCCGTCCCCTCATGCTCAAATGCAGAAGCAAACGCATACATATGTCGCGCCCGCATATGTAAACAGCGTTCAAACCACACATGTGAGGTATCGACTGGATCGTTAGAGCAAGAGCAATAATTCTAGCCCAAGACCTCCTCTAACTCTAAACTGGTAACCTGTAAAAAAAGTTTAAAGCGTCACCTATGGAGATTTTTAGGTACCGAAGTTTGGCGCCATTCCACGAGTGTGAGCAATTTTAAAGCGTGACATGTTAGACAACTATTTACCCGGTGTAACATCTTTCACATTATGTAAAAAAATCAGGCTAACTTTAGTGTTTTGTTCCTTTTTTAATTTATGAAACAGTTTTTTTTTTTTAAACGCATTTGAAAAATTGCTGTGCAAATACCATGCGACATAAAAAGCTGCAACAACCAATGTTTTATTCCCTAGGGTGTCAGCTAAAAAAACATATATAATGTTTGGGAGGTTCTGGGAGTAATTTTCTAGCAAAAAAATGATGGATTTTTACATGTAGGAGAGAAGTGTCAGAATTGGCCTGGGAGCAAGTGGTTAGCCTGGGCAGCCACACTAGTCTGGCTACCATGAACACGATAACGTGAACACAGTAGGCAACCAGCCTACATACTTCTAGACCCCAATTAAAATAAATAAACAGAGAGCTGTCAGCTGTGGCTATTAAAACGCCAAAAATAATGGAATTTCATAAAAGCCTGTCTATGTATTGATCTGGAGAATAAAATGCATTACATTAATTATCAGTACACTATTGATTTTTTTCCATACTAAACTGATTTTCATTTGCAATAGAAGTAACTGAAGAAAACAGTCATTATCTGTCTTAGCTTGATGCAGTGGTTTCTTCCATTGATGTGCCAGTCAATGGCATTGTAGAGGAAATGTTACCAGACCAATCAGACAGGTAGGCATTCCTCCCAACTGTCCCTGATTTTGAGGGACTGTCCCTCATTGGAGCAATGTCCCTCATTTCTCCTCATTTGTCCCTCACTTTGGTCTGATCTATATAGTTGTATATAAAATGCACTTTTTATATTTCAAAAAGTGTTTCCCAGTGCTAAATCTTTCACCCAATGACTAAATTGCTGCATTTGAAAACTTCAAAATCCTTTAAGAAGGCGTGGTAGGGGGTGTGACCTATGCCTACATATATTTGTTAATAGGTGTCCCTGACTCCCATCACAAAAAAGTTGGGAGGTATGGGTAGGACCTGGGCTAGTGCACTTCTCAGGCTGGATTCACACCTGTCCGGGGCATATTCCAGCCTGTTTGCTGCCGGAAAGGGGCGGAGCCACAGTTTGGCGGCTCCTGTCCGTTCCCACAGCGCAGCAGCTGCGGGAAGAGAGATGGGGAGGAGCCACGAGCAGGGGAAATATCCCCGTTCAGTGCGGAGTGCATCTCCGTGTTAGATGCGCTCCCACTGGACTCAACGGGCTGGGAATTCGCACCGCATTGCACAAAAAACGTGTGCGTTTTTTGTGCAATGCGGAGTGCGAATGCACCGCACATATGTGCACCGGACACATTGAAAACAATGTGTTTTCAAGTGTCCTGCGAATTGGATGCGGTTTAAGCCGCATCCATTTCTCATAGGTGTGAACCCAGCCTAAGCTGGAAATTTGGACTCCTCTACTCCACATTATGTTACAGTATTACAGGATTCTCCTTACACAGAACCAACATCATAAAGATTCTGGGTTACATGAGCAAAGACACTTTGTGAAAACAGCTCAATTATGTTATTATACATGACAACAAAATGAATGCTGGGCCAGATGAAAAACAGATATATTCCATCTATCTATCTATAGTAGTTTTTGTTTAAATTGGCTGGTTTATGAGAAGCATCCATTTAAAAAAAATTAAGCAATTCCTTGTGAAAACACAATTTCACATGGCACTGCTTCTGAAAACAGACCTGCGCTTTGGTTAAAGTCTCAGATCTGTCCCATGCTGTGGATTGCATAGATCCCACAAGTTAAAGTAGATCTTGACCCAATAACTAAAAGTCCTGTTAGCCTTAAAGAGAAACCTTACCTCTTTTGGGTTGGGCAGGCAAGCATGCACAGCATATTTGGACATTATAGCACATCATTTATGCGCAGTTTCACCCAGAAGAAATGTTGTTGAACCCTAATGCATTGCATGTGTAGCACTACCCCCATTACATGGGTTCTCCCTATGTAGTACAATGGCTGCCATTCACATAAATAACAGTCTATTCACTCCTGCTCCATTAAACAGTCTAGGGGATGGCTTTTAACCCCTTCACACCTAAGAGTACAACAAATGTAAATGCCTAAGCACAATTTTCCAACTTTTACGTGTTAAAACCATACATATCATCACGACTACTTTGTGCATCCAGGTAGATTATACCTTTTTCAGAGCAAATTGGGCTTTCATTTGGTAGTAGCTAGTTGTGGATATCTCCTGATTTTTTTTTATTATCAAAAGAAACTAGCCCAAAATAGTAAAAATTTTTTTTTTTTAAATTTAGCTGTATATTTCTTGTTACTACCAAAACCTAACACCAAAACCTGATGATCGTGACGATCGCAATGATACTACATATGTGTTTGTTATTTGTTGTTTGTACCCATAGTACAGCCCAGAAGCAATGGTGTGTATTTTGCTTTTTTTTATCCTACTTAACCACTTCAGCCCCGGAAGGATTTCACACTTTAGGACCAGAGCACTTTTTGCGATTCGGCGCTGCGTCGCTTTAACTGACAATTGCGCGGACCTGCGACGTTGTACCCAAACGAAATTTGCGTCCTTTTTGTCCCACAAATAGAGCTTTCTTTTGATGGTATTTGATCCCCTCTGTGTCATTTCTGATCGCCGCTATAAACAAAAGAAGAGTGACAATTTTGCAAAAAAAAAACAAATTTCTTACTTTTTACTCATATTTGTGATAAAAAAAATCGCAATCAGTGTTTATTGATTGGTTTGCGCAAAAGTGGCCGCGTTTACGGATGATGAGAATTCATTTCTGGGTTTTTTTTTAATTTTTTACTAGTAATGGCGGTTATCTGCGATTTTTAGTGGTACTGCGATATTACAGCGGACATGTCGGACCATTTTGACACTTTTTTGGGACCATTGGCATTTATACAGCGATCAGTGCTATAAAAATGCACTGATTACTGTGTAAATGCCATTGGCAGTGAAGGGGTTAACCTGGGGGGGGCGCTCTAAAGGTTAACTGTGTTCCCTGGGCATGTTCTAACTGCATGTGGGCTGCCCTAGCAGGAGAAGGGGAGTGATCACAGCTTCCATATAGAGGAAGGCTGTGATCACAGCCCTTCCCCCTCTCACAGAACGGAGATCCGTGTTTACTTACACGGACCTCCATTCTTTCACTGCGCGGGGGGCATTGCGGGTAGCCGGCGGAGATCGAGTCTGCCGCACCCGCTCCCTGGCCCCCCCAAACACAGTGAGCGCGCGGGTGCACCTCCGGCGGCGCGCGCGCTCTCAAAGTGCTTGATATCACAGCCGCCATCATATGACGGCGGTTTGCGATATTGAGCCACGTTGTCGCCGTCAACCTGCGGTTGACGGTCGGCAAGTGGTTAAAGTGATTGTAAAGGTTCGTTTTTTTTTTTTGTTTTTTTTAAAATAACAAACATGTCACACTTACCTGCTCTGTGCAAGGCCCTCCTTTGCTGGGGTCCCCCAACGGTGCTCCTGGCTCCTCCTTTTTGGCGAGTGCCCCCACAGAGAGACGCTTTTCATGGGGGCACCCATGCGGGCGCGCTCCCAAGTCCCGCTGCTGCATCCATCGACACAGACAGCAGGACTCGGCCCCGCCCCCAGTTCCCGTGCCACTGGATTTGATTGACAGCAGCGGAAGCCAATGGCTCCTGCTGCTATCAATCTATCCAATGAGGACCCGAGACAGCATAGAATGCAATAAGGTGAAAAACCTCAAGACTTTACAACTCCTTTAAAACAAACTAACACTAACTGAAGATGATGAAAAAAAAAACTAACCCAGACATTTGACCCTAACCTTGACCTTTGACCTTTACTTGACCCAAACACTAACCCTGGCACTGACCTGATCAAAAATTTTCATTATTTTACTTTTTATTTTTTATTCACTTATGTTTACAAACACAAGAAAGATACATTGTATTCTTCTTCCCTATTCACAGAAAGAAAAAAGCACAGGGATGGGCTCCACAGTGACTGATCACCGCGCCGAAAAACGGCAAAGTATCGCCGGCCAGCTTGGGGCTACCACAGAGGCTACCACAGTGATCAGGTGACCTTGAATCGGGAGATCTGGGTCCCAATCGTTAGTACAGGACCTGGGGCTCCCACTGAGGGCGCGGGCTCTCTGCGCAGCATGCACATACAGTATCTCACAAAAGTGAGTACACCCCTCACATTTTTGTAAATATTTTATTATATCTTTTCGTGTGACAACACTGAAGAAATTACACTTTGCTACAATGTAAAGTAGTGAGTGTACAGCTTGTATAACAGTGTAAATTTGCTGTCCCCTCAAAATAACTCAACACAGCCATTAATGTCTAAACCGCTGGTAACAAAAGTGAGTACACCCCTAAGTGAAAATGTCCATATTGGGCCTAAAGCATCAATAGTTTGTGTGGCCACCATTATTTGCCAGCACTGCGTTAACCCTCTTGGGCATTGAATTCACCAGAGCTTCACAGGTTGCCACTGGAGTCCTCTTCCACTCCTCCATGATGACATCACAGAGCTGGTGGATGTTAGAGACCTTGAGCTCTTCCACCTTTCATTTGAGGATGCCCCACAGACGCTCAATAGGGTTTAGGTCTAGAGACCTGCTTGGCCAGTCCATCACCTTTACCCTCAGCTTCTTTAGCAAGGCAGTGGTCATCTTGAAGGTGTATTTTGGAGTCGTTATCATGTTGGAATACTGCCCTGCTGCCCAGTCTCCGAAGGGAGGGGATCATGCTCTGCTTCAGTATGTCACAGTACATGTTGGCATCCATGGTTCCCTCAATGAACTGTAGCTCTCCAGTGCCAGTAGCACTCATGTAGCCCCAGACCATGACACTCCCACCACCATGCTTGACTGTAGGCAAGACACACTTGTCTTTGTACTCCTCACCTGGTTGCCGCCACACACGTTTCACACCATCTGAACCAAATACATTTATCTTGGTCTCATCAGACCACAGGACATGGTTACAGTAATCCATGTCCTTAGTCTGCTTGTCTTCAGCAAACTGTTTGCAGGCTTTCTTGTGCATCATCTTTAGAGGAGGCTTCCTTCTGGGACAACAGCCATGCAGACCAATTTGATGCATTGTGCGGCGTATGGTCTGAGCACTGACAGGCTGACCCCCCCACCCCTTCAAACTCTGCAGCAATGCTGGCAGCACTCATATGTCTATTTCCTAAAGACAACCTCTGGATATGACGCTGAGCACACGCACTCAGCTGCTTTGGTCGACCATGGCAAGGCCTGTTCTGAGTGGAACCTGTCCTGTTAAACTGCTGTATGGTCTTGACCACTGTGCTGTAGCTGAGTTTCAGGGTCTTGGCCATCTTCTTATAGCCTAGACCATCTTTATGTAGGGCAACATTTATTTTTTTTTCAGATCCTCAGAGAGTTCTTTGCCATGAGGTGCCATGTCAAGCTTTCAGTGACCAGTATGAGGGCGATAACACCAAATTTAACATACCTGCTCCCCATTCACACCCGAGACCTTGTAACACTGAGTCACATGACATTGGGGAAGGGAAATGGCCTATTTGTTGTAGTGGTTTAGACATTATTGGCTGTGTGTTGAGTTATTTTGAGGGGACAGCACATTTACACTGTTATACAAGTTGTACACTCACTACTTTACATTCTAGCAAAGTGTCATTTCTTCAGTGTAGTCACATGAAAAGATAAAATAAAATATTTACAAAAATGTGAGGGGTGTACTCACTTTTGTGAGATACAGTATATGCGGCCCCACGTGAAAAAGCCCAGCGCAGTGAGGCCGCATATATGTGTTACGTCGGCATGAAGGAGTTAAAGATCCATTGGTTGCAGAACTTTAACAGGAAAGGCATGAGGTGGTATTGGATACTCCAAAGCGCTTAAAGGAGTTGCAAAGGCAGAAGTTTTTTTTAATCTTAGTGCATTCTATGCATTGATATATAAAACCTTCTGTGTGTAGCAGCCCCCCCCCCCCTCCCCCAGCATCCCCTAATTACCTAATTACCTGAGCCCCATCTCCATGAATGTCTAAGTGCCCGGGACACTCCTCCTGATTGGCTGACACACAGCAGAGGCACCATTGGCTCCCGTGGCTGTCAATCAAAGTCATTCAGCCAATCAGGGGAGAGAGGAGGCAGGCCGGGTCAGGGCTCCATGTCTGAATGAATTGGCTCGAGTGCCCCCATAGATAGCTGCTGGCTGTGGGGGCACTCAATAGGAGGGAGGGGCCAGGAGAACCAGTAAAGGACCCGAGAAGAGAAAGATCCAGGCTGCTCTGTGTAAAGCCAACTGCACAGAGGAGGTAAGTATAACATGTTTGTTATTCCAAAAAAAAAAAAAAAACGAGACTTTACAATCACTTTAAAGGTCAGTTGGCAGAGTACACTCTTCTCTTTGTAAAGGTAGCACAGTCTAACTCTCACAGCTGGGAACTGTGAGTTATTTCAGAATAGGTAAAGTCTTGAGACACCTCCAGAAAAGTTAAAGTCATTGAAAATAGTTTTTTTTATTTATTTATTTATTTATTTTTAATAACATATTATGCTTACCTGCTTTGTGCAGTGGTTTTGCACAAAGCAGCCCCACGCCTCCTCTTCTCAGGTCCCCCACTGGTGCTCCTGGCTCCTCCCTCATGCTGAGTGCCCCCATAGCAAGGCACTTGCTCCCAAGAAGGTTCTGTGTGTCCATTGGCTCAGCCCCACCCCCTGTTCCCTCCTCACTGGCTGTGATTGACAACAGCATGAGCAAATGACTCCTGCTGTTGTGTCTGAACCGATGAGGAGGGAGAGTGCCTCTGCTCTCATGCACAGCGCTGGATCGAGATCAGGCTCAGGTAGGTATAGGAACCAAATGCCAAACACAGAATATCATGAATGCTGACAACCCTATGGATAATCACATGTAAACATGGACAAAATAAATAAATGAGATAAAATCAGATAAGATATGATGAAAAATTCTCAGGCGCAACAAGTCCCAGAGTCCAATCAATGGCTAATGGTGGCAGCCGTCCTCAGAGATAAGCAAACTGTGAATACAAGCAAAAACGGACAAAGGAAGCGCCACCTGAGTGTAGTACTAAAATGCACAATTTTACTCATAGGATTAAAAACACTCACAGGAACAAAAAGTATTAAAAGCTCATCTGGTGCATGGGGGGTCTCCGTTCCGTCCCACGGACATCGCGCTCACATCAGGGACACAGTGACTGCTGATGCTGGTAGACAGGGCTGGATAGCATCCAGAGAAGTCGGAAGAGCCGCCGTGGACCACAGGGCGTATGTGACGTCACCGAGGGCAGGGAGTCAGCCAGGATACACACTGACAAAGTTTGTTGTAATGGGCAAGGCTACGTGCTCGGAGTTTCAGCACCTTCCAAAGGCCTCTGGATTGGCCAAGCATGTCTCCAGACCTAAACCCTATGGGGCATCCTCAAACGGAAGGTGGAGGAGCGCAATGTCTCTAACATCCAAATAATAATGGTGGCCACACAAAATATTGACACTTTAGGCTCAATTTGGACATTTTCACTTAGGGGTGTACTCATTCTTGTTGCCAGCGATTTAGACATTAATGGCTGTGTGTTGAGTTATTTTGAGGGGACAGCAAATTTACACTGTTATACAAGCTGTACACTCACTACTTTACATTGTAGCAAAGTGTAATTTCTTCACTGTTGTCACATGAAAAGATATAATAAAATATTTACAAAATGTGAGGGGTGTACTCACTTTTCTGAGATACTGTATGTGCATTTTTCCTTTATACTAATATTATAGTAGAGCATGGGTGTTCAGGCCTACCCTGAAATCTAGGTGGAGGATATGTGGCCATCAGGTTCCTTCCACCCCTGTCTTAGCAGGGTCTCTCTTCCACCCTTGTCTTAGCAGGGTCTCTCTTCCACCCCTGTCTTAGCAGGGTCTCTCTTCCACCCTTGTCTTAGCAGGGTCTCTCTTCCACCCCTGTCTTAGCAGGGTCTCTCTTACACCCCTGTCTTAGCAGGGTCTTTCTTCCACCCTTGTCTTAGCAGGGTCTCTCTTCCACCCCTGTCTTAGAAGGGTCTCTCTTGCACCCCTGTCTTAGCAGGGTCTCTCTTCCACCCCTGTCTTAGCAGGGTCTCTCTTCAGGAGAGCTCCTCACCCGGCACTCATTGCCTTGCTTTGGATGATCACAAGGATCGGGGTATGCCTTGCCCCCGTCAGGAGTCTTGCAGTCACAATTGCTCCTCCATAGATGCTGTGGAGGAGTGAATGTAGCTAACTTAAGACAGGAAGTGTGCTAGTAGCAGAATCACAGGGTAAAAATAAAGGTAAAAAGAAAATGAATGCAGCCACTACATCTAAGGAATGGTAAACTCTAAGGCTCTACACTGGACGCTATTTCAACCTCCACTGAACGATTTTTTTTGACAGCTAGAAGCCGGCATCTAAAACGGCCATTTTGCCGCATTTTGCATGCCGCGTGCAGCGGCGCTTTTCCGCATTCAGCTGCATTTTGCCGCGTTCGCGTCTAGAAACGTTTTATTTAAAAAATATATATATATTTTTTTAATGGAAACGCCTGTAAACGAAACGGTCCTAGACGCCAGATACCATGTTTAGGCGCGTTTAGTGACATTTACAAGCTGTTTGGCATTTCAAATGCCTCTGAACTGGCGTCTGAACCCATTTTTTTGCGTTCCAAAAAAAGCCTTTAAACTCAACTGCCTGGAAATGACCTTAAACGACCCTGTGTACAGGTACTGATAAGATAACATAGAGGAAAGTTCAGGGGCAGCTGAAAAAATGCCCAAATGCCTCTAAAAGTCGGTTTACCAGCAGCAGTGTAAATGAGGCCTAATATATACATTTTTTGTTTTGGGGCTTAGTAATGCATTAAGTAATTTAAAATATTTCCAAATATCTATCAAGAATCTACAAAAAAGTAAAAAAGATATTTAAAGTTATTTTTGTGTAGACTAAAGAAGTAGCACGACCAGGCTAATGAAAGCGGTATTAACATTTATTATCCTGAGTATAGGACAAACCCGGGCTTTTAAAAATTAGCATACAATTAGAAAATAAAAATCACCTTCAGTGTCAAAACATCCTATCGTCTTGTCATTACAGTGAATGTTCAGTTTGAACTGTTCATCTTTGTGACAGATTTACTCTAGAATGAAGAACGGTTATTAAGTTGTTGGCAGTGAAAGTGACTTAGCATTGGCTAATCTATGCATTCAATGCATTAACTCGCCTTTTCCAGGCGCTATTTGATTTTTGAAAGGTGGGGGTGGGATGTCAGTCTGCAATTTGTAAAAGGTATTCTCTGTGTGACATCGCTGTCCTAAAAAAAAAAGATACAACCTCCTTGTTCAGCCAGTGACTTTTTTTTAGTTTGGGGTACACGGAGCAGAACATTGACTTGACTTACCATCTGTTCTTGGAGTTGCCTTGAGTTTGCAGCTCAAGTACCTTACAATTTATTACTCACATTCACTGCCCCTTACAATTTATTACTCACATTCACTGCCCCTTACAATTTATTACTCACATTCACTGCCCCTTACAATTTATTACTCACATTCACTGCCCCTTACAATTTATTACTTAGTAATTGTAATAATGTATTACTTATCAACATGAATGTATTATTTGTATTTATTTATGTAGTATTTTATCATGTATTTATTAAGGTATTAATATACTTTATTAGTATTACGTTTTTGTATTTGCCTATCAGTGCACATCAGTGAAGGAAAAAAATTACCTGGTTTCAAAATGTATATAAAAAAAAACTATGAAACAGGTTTTTTTTTTTTTTAATTTTCCGTCTTCTTTTGTTTTTTTTTAGCAAAAAAATAAAAAGCACAGCAGTGATTAAATACAACCAAAAGAAAGCGCTATTTATGGGACAAAAATGATAAAAATTTCATTTGTGTGCAGTGTTGCATGACCGCGCAATTGTTATTCAAAGTGTGAGAGGGCTGAAAATTGGTCTGGGCAGGAGGGGGGTTTAAGTGCCCAATAAGCAAGAGGTTAATATGAATGTATTAAGTGTTCATTTTTTACATTTTATTATTTAAGTATGCAATAAACCTTACCATTTATTACTCACATGCTCCACCACACCTCTGAAAAGTGATCTGCGTTTGGGTCTTTTTTAAGAGGTGATGTGATGCCTCTTTACCTCTCATTTTAACCCCATAATTTCCACACCGACACCCCATGTATGTACGCATTGCACGCCGCCATGAGGCTCCGTTTACACTATGATGCCCAATGCAGGCCGTCACATTTGTGCACGCTTTTCCACTCTGTGTATAGGGCAGCTCATTTGTTTCAATGGGAAATTAACATTCACTTATTATTTTTATTTATTTAGGTATTATTTTATTATGTGTTTATTAACTTATTAATGTAATTTATTGATATGAATGTATTAATTTATTCCTTTTTTTGTTACATTTTGTTAATTAATTATGCAATAAACCTTTCACATTCACTGCCCCTTACAATTTATCAATTGTAATCATTTATGAACTATTAACATTCATTTATTATTTTTATTTATGTATGTATTATTTTATCATGTATTTATAAACATATTAATATATTTATTCATATTAATATATTAACTATTCATTTTTTACATTTTATTAATTAAGTATGCAACAAACCTTACAATTTATTACTCACTCGCTCCACCGTGCCTCTGAAAAGTGATCCGCGTTTGGGTCGCTTTTAAGAGGTGACATGACGCCTTCTCTCCGCTCATATTAACCCCATAATTTCCACATCAGCGCCCCATGTATGCATACATTGCATGCCGTGATGAAGCTCTGTTTACACTATGATGCCCAAATGCAGGCCGTCACATTTGTGCACGTTTTTCCACTATGTGTATAGGGCAGCCCA
>BLSH010302413.1:697238-709668 GCA_018402905.1 Glandirana rugosa | reverse complement strand
AAGTATGAATTTATTATTTTACATTTTTTACTTGTGAATTATGTAAGTATAATTGGAGAACGAAAAACCCGTGAATTTGGGGGGAGGACGGGTCTGGTTAAAAGTCGAAAGTCGTGAGAGTGTGAAACTTACTGTTAACGCGCCAGTACGTTGTGACGTGGGTTTACTTTACAAATATTAAAAACAGGGTATTTATCGTGAAAGAAAACCAACATAAATTAGTGACGACACGAAAAATTGAAAAACGCTAAGCCGCGACGCAGCGAAATTGACTGTTAACGCGCCAGCACGCTGCAACAAAAAGAAAGCTCTATTTGTGGGAAAAAAAGGACGCAAATTTAGTTTGGGTACAACGTCGCACGACCGCGCAATTGTCAGTTAAAGCGACGCAGCGCCGAATCGCAAAAAGTTAAAAAGCACAGCAGTGATTAAATACAACCAAAAGAAAGTGCTATTTATGGGACAAAAATTATAAACATTTCATTTGGGTGCAGTGTTGCATGACCGCGCAATTGTCATTCAAAGTGTGAGAGTGCTGAAAGCTGAAAATTGGTCTGGGCAGGAGGGGGGTTTAAGTGCCCAAAAAGCAAGAGGTTAATATGAATGTATTAAGTGTTCATTTTTTACATTTTATTATTTAAGTATGAAATAAACCTTACCATTTATTACTCACATGCTCCACCGCACCTCTGAAAAGTGATCTGCGTTTGGGTCTTTTTTAAGAGGTGATGGGATGCCTCTTTACCTCTCATTTTAACCCCATAATTTCCACACCGACACCCCATGTATGTACGCATTGCACACCGCCACGAGGCACCTTTTACATTATGATGCCTAATGCAGGCCGTCACATTTGTGCACGCTTTTCCACTCCGTGTATAGGGCAGCTCATTTGTTTCAGTGGGAAATTAACATTCACTTATTATTTTTATTTATTTAGGTATTATTTTATTATGTGTTTATTAACTTATTAATGTAATTTATTGATATGAATGTATTAATCTTTTTTTTTTTACATTTTATTAATTAATTATGCAATAAACCTTTCACATTCACTGCCCCTTACAATTTATCAATTGTAATCATTTATGAACTATTAACATTCATTTATTATTTTTATTTATGTATGTATTATTTTATCATGTATTTATAAACATATTAATATATTTATTCATATTAATATATTAACTATTCATTTTTTACATTTTATTAATTAAGTATGCAACAAACCTTACAATTTATTACTCACTCGCTCCACCGTGCCTCTGAAAAGTGATCCGCGTTTGGGTCGCTTTTAAGAGGTGACATGACGCCTTCTCTCCGCTCATATTAACCCCATAATTTCCACATCAGCGCCCCATGTATGCATACATTGCATGCCGTGATGAAGCTCTGTTTACACTATGATGCCCAAATGCAGGCCGTCACATTTGTGCACGTTTTTCCACTATGTGTATAGGGCAGCCCATTTGTTTCAAAGAGAAATTATCATTAATGTATTATTTTTATTAATTTATGTATTAGTTTATCATGTGTTTATTAACGTTTTGTGAGCGTGCGGGGTGATTAGACTCAAGTGGTGCATGGGACTTCCAGGAAACATGCCACTCCAGACTGCATTTTTAAGGGCAGGGCAGCCCAATTTTATTAAAGGAAACAAAAAAGTTCAAACAAACAGTAATCTTCCCTCACAGGGGGTTCCACCATCACTGTATAAACACACACTTCAGCCTCATGGCTGTCACTGTCAGCTTTGTGCCTCCTGCAGACATGCACCCACAGACTGCCACCTGCAGCCTTAGACTCCTGGAGACTACCTAGCTCCCTCTCATGGAGCCGTCTCCGCCTGGAACCCTCCCATTCTCCTAGGCCAGAACTCCTGTCTGCCAGGGGGAGCTGTCTCCAAGTGTGAGCTCTGTGCTTTCTTCCTGGGAGGATTATGAAGCCAGCCCACAGGCATAGTTGCCAACATTGGGAAAAATGTATGTGGCCACTTTTTTGTCTGTAGGCAGAGTCTTATTACAATTAAGGGATGGGGCATTTGTGTGTAGGTGTGTCATAGATGGGGAAGGGAAAATGGGCATGGCTTAAACTTAATAGTGGGCATGGCTTAAATGGGGTGTGCCTCAAATGGGGTGTGGTTCGAGTCTGAGATGAATGAGGGAGGGAGAAAAAGAAATAGGGAGGGAAGGAGAGAGAAGGAAGGAAAGAGGGATGGAGGGACAGCAGGCCCAGATCTACACCACAACAGCAATATGTGTATTCCAGAAAATTTAGCAATCAGCAGATAAAGATACTCCTTGTGTTAGCGCTTCAATCAACCCGGCACCATGGTTGGTATGGTGTCAGGATGATTGAAGCGCATAATTTCTATCATTACATTGTAATACAAGATGAAATAGTTCAACTCACCATAATGCAGAATCAGTGGAAGCTCTGAGTATGTCACTTGCAACCAGATGCCATCAGGTGTCCCCAGCAAAGTCCCTCCTTACATCAGGTGTCCCCAGTGGAGTCCCTCCTTACATCAGGTGTCCCCAGCGTAGTCTCTCCTTACATCAGATATCCCCAAAGGAGTCCCTCCTTACTTCAGGTGTCCCCAGTGGAGTCCCTTCTTATATCAGATGTCCCCAGTGGAGTGCCTCCCTTCATCAGGTGTCCCCAGCGGAGAGCCTCCTTCCATCAGGTGTCCGCAGCGGAGCGTCTCCTTCCATCAGGTGTCCCCAGCGGAGTGCCTCCTTACATCTTGTGTCCCACAGCGGGGTGCCTCCTTACATCAGGGTGTCCCCAGGGGGATGCCTCCTTACATCTTGTGTCCCCCAGTGGGGTGCCTCCTTACATCTCGTGTCCCCATCAGGGTGCCTCCTTACATCTGGTGTCCCCCAACGGGGTGCCTCCTTACGTCTGGTGTCCCCAGCAGGGTGCATCCTTACATCTGGTGTCCCCCAGTGGGGTGCCTCCCTGCATCTCGTGTCCCCCAGCGGGGTGCCTCCTTACAGCTCATGTCCCCCAGCGGGGTGCATCCTTACATCTGGTGTCCCCCAGCGGGGTTCCTCCTTACATCTGGTGTCCCCCAGCGGGGGGCCTCCTTACATCTGGTGTCCCCCAGCAGGGTGCCTCCTTACATCTGGTGTCCCCAGTGGGGTGCCTCCTACCATCTCGTGTCCCCCAGCGGGGTGCTTTCTTACATCTCATGTCCACCATGCAGTGTTTGCCTCTGATTAATTTCAGCCTCTGCGCCATTTACCAGCACTGGAGGCCGATGGGAACAACCAAGAGGCGGACCCCGGGTGGGAATGAAAGCATTGCCGACCGGGCTCCGCCTCTTGGTTCTTCCACGCGCGCTGGTCTCCAGTAAAATGGCGCCGGATACAGAAACAGCACCGGCCGTGGACCTCTAGCGGCGGCGGTGGTGGAGAATCGGGAATAAGCTGATTTCTCGGGACATTTCCTGGGAATCGGTTAGACCAGGAAAAAGGTCTAAATCCCAGAAATTTCCCTGGAAATTCAGGAGTGTTGGCAAATATGCCCATCAGGTGTCCCCAGCAGAGTGCCTCCTTACATCAGGTGTCCCCAGCGGAGTGCCTCCTTCCATTTGGTGTCCCCCAGCGGGGTGCTTCCTTACATCTCGTGTCCCTCAGCGGGGTGCCTCCTTACATCTTGTGTCCCCCAGCGAGGTGCCTCCTTACAACAGGGTGTCCCTATCGGGATGCCTCCTTACATCTGGTGTCCCCCAACGGGGTGCCTCCTTACATCTGGTTTCCCCTGTGGGGTGCCTCCTTACATCTGGTGCCCCCCAGCGGGGTGCCTCCTTACATCTGGTGTCCCCCAGCGGGGTGCCTCCTTACATCTGGTGTCCCCCAGCGGGGTGCCTCCTTACATCTGGTGTCCCCCAGCGGGGTGCCTCCTTACATCTGGTGTCCCCCAGTGGTGTGCCTCCTTACATCTTGTGTCCCCCAGCAGGGTGCCTCCTAACATCTGGTGTCCCCCAGACGGGTACCTCCTTACATCTCGTGTCCCCCAGTGGGGTGCCTCCTTACATCTCGTGTCCACCATGCAGTGTTTGCCTCTGATTGATTTCGGCATCCGCGCCATTTACCAGCACTGGAGGCCGATGAAAGCATTGCCGCTCGGGCTCCGCCTCTTGGTTCTTCCACGCGCTGGTCTCCAGTAAAATGGTGCCAGATACAGAAACAGCACCGGTCGTGGACCTCTAGCGGCGGTGGCGGTGAAGAATCGGGAATAAGCAAATTTCTCGGGACATTTCCCGGGAATCAGTTAGACCAGGAAAAAGGTCTAAATCCTGGGAATGTCCCTGGAAATTCGGAAGTGTTGGCAAGTATGCCCACAGGTGTGTGTAGCACCCTCTACATAAGTAGGTGCTATAGTGGTAGGATTTTTGTTTGTTTGTTTTGATTGTGTGGGCTGGGAGTGGCCTAGAGTAGCAGCTGGTGACTCACAGGCAGCATCACTGAGACCTCCCGTTTCTTTCCAGAGGCTTCTGGTATGTTCTAGAAGGAGAAAGGAGGCTAGGAGAGGTGGCGCTTGCCTGGGGTGTTTGGGGAGCCCTGACCAATCCCCAATCTGGCAGGGGGCAGGCCTCCTTAAATGCCTAGGATAAGCCCAGCTGGGGGGGAGTTGTTCGGCTGGAAGAGATGGAGATGAAGTGCTGAGGCTGTCGGGGCCTTGAGGGAGCCCCCAGTCTGGAGGGGTGACCTTGGCCTGGGGTGTGGGTGCATCCAGGAGGAGTGAAGAGGTCCTCATCTTAACTCCAAAATTTCCACACCAACGCCCCATGCATGCATGCACTGCACACTGTTGCAGGGTGTCTGTTGCCTTTCTGCATACCCTTCAATGGGTCACATTCAGTAGGCTTATTCTCCACCAAATGCAACAGGAGCAATAGTTTTTTGTTTTTTGTTCAGGTGCAAAGCATTGCGAACGTGGCAAATAATCACCACAAGTCTAAACAAGCCATGAGGATCCATTTACACTATGAGGCCCAATTCTGTGTGTCACGTTTGTGCATGTTTTGTACACATTTTTGCATTATGTGTATAGGACAGCCCATTGCAACTCGGCTGATCACAGATTGGAGTAAGGGGCCAATCCCGGCCCTTTACCACATGATCAGCTGTCAGCCAATGACAGCTGATCACATGATGTAAACAGAAGCCAGTAATCTGCTTTTTATTTTCCTTACGCTGACAGCATGAGGAGAAAAGAATAAGCAGATTAGCGGCTTGTATAAACGGGACATCTGTCCCACACACAACAGCCACTGCTGCTATCCAGTGCCCACGAGTGCCATCTATCAGTGCCCATCAGTGCTGCCATTCAGTGCCCATCAGTGCCTCATCATCAGTGCCACCTATTAGTGCTACCTACCAGTGCCTATCAGTGCCCATCAGTGCCACCCATCAGTGTCCATCAGTGCCACCTATCAGTGCCGCCTATCAGTGCCCTTCAGTGCAGCCTATCAGTACCCACCAGTTAGAGGCGGCTCTCTAATTAGGCAAATTAGGCGATCACTGACACAAGCACAGAGATAGAGTACTGACACCAGCACTTTAAAGCTCTTAATATATGCAATTTATAAAGTTAATTTTTTTATCACTTAAATTATTTTTCCCATTATGGACGTGAGTAGGGCCTCATGCCTAGGTTTTGCCTAAGGCCTCACAAAGCCTAGAGCCGCCTCTGCCACCAGTGCCACCTATCAGTGCCCATCAGTGCCTCCTGATCAATACCACCTAAAAGTGCCCATCAGTGCCACCTATCAGTGCCCAGCAGTTCCGCCTTAGCAGTGCCCATCAGTGCCACCTTTCAGTGCCCATCAGTGCATCCTGATCAGTGAAGCCTATCAGTGCCCACCAGTGCTGCCTTATCAGTGCCTATCAGTACAGCGTATCAGTGCCCATCAGTGCAACATATCAGTGCCCATCAGTGCAGCCTATCAGTGCCCATCAGTGCAACCTCATCAGTGCACCTCAATGAAGGAGAAAAATTACATATTTACAAAATTGCATAACAAACTTTATTCTTCTAAAAAATTTCGGTCTTTTTTGTTTGTATAGCCAAAAATAAAAAACCCAGTGGTGGTTAAATACCACCAAAGGAAGCTCTGTTTGTGTTAAAACATTTCATATGGGTACAGTGCAGCATGACTGCGCAATTGTCATTCAAAGGGTGACAGCGCAGAAAGCTGAAAATTGGCCTGGGCAGGAAGGGGGGAATAAAGAGAACATCAACTTCTTTACAATTATGTTTCCAAAAGTATCAGCCTTTATTAATGTGGACCTTTCAATAACTTCCTGATGTGTCATGATATACAACCACATTATCATAAAAGTGTTACCAAACCCACAACAGTAAAATCAGTCTGTATATGCAGTAAAGCGTGCTTGTTATACCCATTGTTGAACCTAAGGGGTTAATCCTCTGCATTGTGTAAAAAGGCTGTTTGATCCTGTCTTCTCTGATCCTCCCCTTCTTCCACTGTCCCCAATCCATCTCCTGATAGAACAGAGCCCTAGGAGTCACTCTGCACATGCTCAGTTTGGTGTGTATTGCTAGAGAGTTTATTTTTTTTCTTGGGAGAGTACGTGTGATCAGCACAAGGCCAATCAGCTCTGTCCAGACAGAGGGTCAGGGGTCCTGCAGTCTCATAGGACAATCATGGAAAAATGAAACCTACAAGCATTAACCAGGCACTGATAGAAGTCACAAGACTGCTATATACTGCTGATGAGAAAAGGTGTTTAGCAGTTTATATTTACTAAAAATAATTGCATTTCCATGTTCTGTGTACTGTGGGGACCAGATATAGTGAATGCAGGGTCCTGGGTTTAGTAACACTTTAAAAAAAAGAAAACACCATTAATCAAGAAGCCATCTATGAGCAGTGCCTCAGTCTCTTCTCCCTCGGTGATCAGACTGCACACTGCCAGTCACAGAGGCTGCAGCAAGGGCTGATCTGTGTCAGACATTTATGAACACTGCCTAGAACTGCACAGGCTCCAGAATTTACATAATTGTGTCATCTATGAGTCAGCATCTCAGTCCAGGAAGTAGATGCTCATCCTTGATGATGCCTGAATAAAGATGGCTCTGCACTTCTGGAGAGAAAAGCAGACATTGCCAGGGGGTATACTGTGATCTTTGTGGAAAGTAAAAAATACCCGGAATTGTTACACTCATACAGTTGTAAACATAAATACAATTAAAGGATAATTCTTCTCGTATGGATCACAATTCGTTTTGCACTCCTGTGACTTCAGCCTGCTCTCTGCTGACATCACAGAAGTCAGTCCAGGCACCGCGCCATCACGACAATGGAAGTCAGGATAGGCCAGGTGCCTGGACTGACACCCCGTTCAGCCTCTCAGTGAGCCACTGAGAGCCTGAGCCGGCCGCTCCACCCCCTCCACAGCCCAGTGCTCCAGAAAGCTGTTGATTGACAGTCTACAGCTCTCTACTTGGGGAGCTGTCAGAACCGAGCGATCGGCGGTGTTTGATCACTCTGTGTAGAAGCGTCGGGGGACCGATGCTGCATCCACCTAGATAAATATAAATCTGGGGAAAAAAATAAACCCATACTTCTCTTTTAAAGTTTAACTCCATGCAGATACAAATAACACAAAATATTGCAGCTCTGTATTCATGAATACATTATTAAACAGATTTTTTTATGCACCCAGTATAAATATCTGAATTTGACTTGAAGTCAGTCCCTGTACAGCAGAACACAGACTGCATAGTTGCCAACTGTCCCGGATCTGCCGGGACAGTCCAGTTTTTTACTCAGCTGTCCTGCAGTAGCTTTGACCCAACCTATATCACGGGATCCAATCCACGGGGACGGCTGCAGTGGTATTCCCAACACGCAGAGTTGCACTGGGGTGCTGGCAGTTGGAACACTCTGGGGTTGATTTACTAAGGCTGGAGAGTGCAAAAACCGGTGCAGCTGTGCATGCTAGCCAATCAGCTTCTAGCCTCAGCTTGTTCAATCAAGTTTTGACAATAAAACCTTGAAGCTGATTGGTTTCTGTGTGGAGCTGCACCACATTTTGCACTTTCAAGCTTTAGTAAATCAACCCCTCTCTGTCTTCCAGCACCAAGAAAAGAAGACTGAAAAAAAAGGTGTCTCTGGAAACTATTATGAAATATTTGTAACCAGTGGCAGCAAACAATCCACCCTCCTCCTAACCCAACCCCCCCCCCCCGCGGTGGTCGGATCACCCGCATCCCACTGCCGCCTCCTTCCGCCCGGTGGGTCGCTTGGTAACCAACCCTGCACATACCCCATCTAGGTTACGGGCAGCGCATCCTTCAGGCGGCAGCTTCACCCTGCGACTCCTCCTCGGCGGCCAATAGGATCATTTCTCCTCTCGGCCAATCGGGTCTCAGGACCTGCTTCCTGATTGGCCAGGATGAGAATCAGGAAGACAATAGCGAATATTATACACTATAGTCACACAACTGGGTGGGCTCAGGGCGCAGTGCTCTGCACCCTGAGCCCATCCTTTTTTTAACCAAATAGAGCCTCAGGCCCTAATCACATGCTCCTTAAAAAAAACACAAAACCCCATTGGAATCCATGCGTCCGGCACCCTGCATGTAGATTGGGGGCCGGGCGCATGGATTAGCGGGGTGGCGCCCCTGTTCGCCGTATGGACGGGCTGACACTGCTAGTAACTATGAGACGGGGAATGGGAGAAGCACAAGGAGCCTATCATTTGTGCTGCAGTGCTTATATGCTAACAGGAAGCATGCTAATAGGAGGACAGAGCAGAGTGCCAGAGAGATGAGCTCATCAGTCTGCTGCTTCCCCTTTCACTGTCAAGTCACAGCCTGGGGGAGGAACAAGACTTGTTAGGTGTTACTTAATTGTAACAGAGCAAAATCAGGTCCTCTGGCCTGCATGACATGACTGTGTTGTTTGGCAAGGCTGTGTAAATCTCAGGACTGGATTGACAGAAATAAAAATCATTTGGCAAGTAAACAGCTCTCATATATGGATTTTTTTCTGTGTATTTAGCTGTTTGCATGGAGTTTAACATAAAAAAGCTTTAACATGAAAATACATCTGACAAGACTTATATATGACTTCAATGTGTTTGTAATTAACAGAGTAACAGAGGGCACTCTACATAATTATACTGCCTTTTTTCTCGTATTTCAAGGGTTGGCATTCAGAATCAGGACCATTCTGCAGTTGGGGAGACAACCATAGGAAATCAGTATTTAGCCTGTATACCTGGAGTCAGTTAAATCACACATGAAGCCAAGCCTGAGCTATACATAAAGATCCAATTATTAAACTAATTTTAGCGGTAAATAGCGATAATTTATCCAGAATCAGTAGGAAGGTGCGTTTTATTGTTAGCCAGGCTTTGTACAATGCAGAGCTCAATGCGTTGATCACTCTGCATTCTAGAACACACTTACTGTTTTCTTGCATTGTGTCTCTTTCTCCTACAGAATACTTAACAGCAAGCTGAAGGACTTACATTTCCCACCCAAGCAGCTTACTGTAAGCCCTCCACTAAGAAACAGAATCCCAATCTAACACAGAAAGCATGACGTGGGGCTCTGCACTTTGTACACACCACAGTATTCTGTTGGCTTTTCAGGTACATGATTGTTGCCGTCGCTGGTGGGATTGTGTATTATATAATGTATTTGTGTAGGAAAAAGGAAACGTATGAAGACATTATTGTGTGGGAAGGAATTAGCCTTCTCCCAGTGACTCTGGCATTATATCGGGCAATGTTTTCCTGCCAAGCTTTAGTATTATTTTAATTGCATTTATGAAGTTGGTATACTACTAATAATGAAGCAAATAAGGTTGCGGAGGTGGCCCATTGCTGGAAAAAGTGGGCCCATGCTGTAGAAGGACATTTTATTTATAGGAAAAATAAATAGAGCTCTTGGCGACCTTTAGCCAGTCAAAACAGTCCATGTAATAGGCAGTGGGGTTTGGTTAAAAACAAAATAACAAGCTTATACGGCGCTGCACTGCTACATCACCATCTTGGTAGATAACCATAGCCAAAGTGGAATGCAATGTCAATTGATGGTAGAAAGGGCTGCCTCAAAGTGAACATTGGGGTAGTGCCAAGGGAATATAAAAACATGATACTGGCAAGGCGCTCCTAGAATGGCATATGAATGCTGTCTGTGAAGTGTAAATTAGCAAGTTAACTACCAAGTGGATCCAAGAGCCCAAATGCACAAAGGATAGTGTGTCCAATAAAACAGTTATAGTTTATTCCAAAGTTAGATAAAAGCTAAACATGATGTTTAATGATGGTTACCAGTAATTGGCCAGCCACATACTTCTGACTTACAGGATATGCCGGGGGACCCGTGTTTGATTAGCCTGTTGACCTATCTGGCCATAGATGTTCCAATTAGGCCAAGAGGTGCTTAATGGGTGTGACATCAGCTCCCCATCATCAACATATATTTCTAGAGCAGTGTTTCTCAACAAGGATTCCTTCATAGTTTGCCATAGGTTTCTTACATTTATAAGCTGGTATACTACTAATAATGGAGCAAATAACCTTGTATATAATGATCTCCCACACCCAAAATTACAACTAATGCTGTTACTTACAACCATAAATATCAAAAACGGTGAAAAGTAAATATATATACCAAAGTGCATATATAGGAAAGTTCACACTAGCGCAACAATAACACCTAATTTTTCCCTTGGTACAAGAATTCCAATGGGGTTGAACTTTGAGCGGGATCTCACTAATTTTTACGATCTTCGTTTTTTTTCGGAATTTATGTGTATATTTTTTTTACAAACATTCATTTTTCATGTTTTCACATTTTATTTTTTGTTTTCCTTTATTGCCCATTTACCGTTTTTTGATCTGATGGTGTGTCGTGATCCATTCCATTTCCTGCTCGACCATCACTGGGTACACATCTCTATAATGCTCCATTATTGCCTGCTTATTCACTTCTATGTTTCATGAGTTTTGGCCCTGCATCTAGTGGCATGGATAACTTATTTCTGCTTTTAGGCTTTTTTCTTTTGTTTTTTGTTTGAAACCATTCCTTATTGTACACATACATATATTTTGCTATTTAATATAGTTTAAGATGTTTTTTTTTCTTTTCACTAACACAGAGGGAGTGTTTTTCCATCAAACAATTAACATCACCTGTGGCTAATTGATTGACTACACATTGTTTGTTGAAATATTTTCTCATATATATGTAAGTGTCTGTGCTCACAGGTTTGTGTTTTTGATAAAGCTTGATTCTCGAGTGAAACGCGTCAACCCAGCCTGCCTCTCTCCCCTGTCTGTACCCATCTATTGCGTTTATCGTTTTGGATCCAATAAAGACATTTTGCATGTGAAGGTGCTGCCTATCCCTTCTCTGTTGTCTCAATAACACCTAATGTTCAATACAAAAATGTAATGATGGAATATATATAATATCCCATATGCAAAAAAATAAAGATAATAAAATTAAAATGTCCAAAAAATAAAAATAAAACAACAGTCCAATAATAGTTCTCTAAAAAACGGCGATGATATTCCCAGTGATGTCCTAATTAAGAAAAAACACTGTAAAGTATCCACCACTGTATGTGTCGCATCAGACCTGCTCCCATCAGGGGGAACTCACCAAATTTTTTTGCCTATCATTCTCGTGGTTAGGCTAGTAAGCCATAAGAATCAATTGGTCAAAGATTCCTTAATAGGCCAGTCCACTTCTCCACAGTTCCTTGTAGAAAAATTGAATATCCATGGGTATATGAAAAAGAAAGGCTCCACTAGTGTAATAATGTAAAGCTCAATTTTCAATCTAAAAACAATATGCAGTCCACTCACATGTAAAACATCTTGTATCAAACATTGTATAGCTCATAATTAGTGTTGAGCGAACCCGGACTGTAACGTTCGGGTCCGTACCGAACTTTCGGGTGTCCGTGGCACGGACCCGGACCCGGACATTTCAAAAATCGTTCGGGTTCGGTCCGGGGTTCTGCTATTTTACTCCACGTGTTGAGAAGCTGCAGGGCAGCCAATCAACAAGCGTTTCACTGGTTTGCCCTTAGAAGCCATCACAGCCATGCCTACTAATGGCATGGCTGTGATTGGCCGGTGCATCATGTGACCCAGCCTCTTTATAAGCTGGAGTCACAGTGCTGCAGTCACATGCTCCTTGGGTTAGTGTAGGGAAAGGTAGCTGACGGCGTGAGGGACAGATTTGAGCCATTTTAAGACCTGATCCTGCATCCTGAGATAGATTACTTTACTACTGCTGTCTGTGCTGTTGCTCTGAGGACAGATAGCAGAAATTAGAGAAAGACGATAGACAGGAGTCTCGTTGTCGTGTCTGTCGTCATCATTTCATTAGATAGAGTCCTACGTCCTAGTCCAGAATTTTACCGAGTTTA
>BLSH010302413.1:685430-695796 GCA_018402905.1 Glandirana rugosa | reverse complement strand
ACTAACGACTGGAACCTCCCCCGAGTCTCCGTCTTATAACTATTCAGACCAACGACACGACACGTCAGTGGTGGACACTGTTTCAGTTTTCCCTGCTTTGCATGCAACCCCACACTGACCTGTCGTTGGTTTTATTAACGTAATTGTAACACTATCACTAACCGTAAAGGGACCTATCAACAAACAGTCGCACCTCCACCACTCTGGCTTCCCCTAACGAACTAATATAATACTCATCTCAACTCACTTGTGGACCTTCAAGCCCAAGACGACCAGGCAGGCTTGAAGCCCTGTTTCAGGCCCAGGCCCAGGCCTGCCTTGGGCTTGCTAGCGTGCCTGTTGCTTGGGGTAACTTTAGTTACCCCTGGGCTTGAAAATCCGTGTTTTTACCGATTGTCCGTGCGATCGTTCGGGTTCCGTCCGGACCCGGACCCGGACTTTGTCCCGAAGTTCGGACGGACCAGCAGAACCCGAACTTCCAGGTGTTCACTCAACTCTACTCATAATATAATCAAGCAATCCCCTTCGGTCTCACCACCTCCACGCTGACAAACAACTATCCAGGGAAATGCCAATCACTATCACAATGTTAATGCAATTATTTTGGTTGCTGTCCAGTCACACCCCAACGTACGTTTCGTCCCTTTTGACTTTGTCACAGGTGGTGACTGCACAGCACAGCAACCAGACTTATCAATATTCTGCCTCTGAGCCCCCTCCAAGGTCAGCAATCACTAACCAGCTGTGCTAAGCTGAAACTTCTATAGCATTCCCTTCTCAGGGGGATAAGGTTGCGGAGGTGGCACATTGCTGGCGCCAGTGACGTATCTAGGGTTTGGCACCCATGGCAAGTGCCGTGGGCGCCATGTGGGGGGCAGCGAAAAAAAACCCTCGGGCCAGCACGTCACTCAGCAGCACGCTCAGGTCACTCGCCACCTCTCTCCTCCCCCCTCCAAGTCCTGAGTGACTCAGTGATGTGACGTCATTCTCGGCCCAGCGCCCACTGCACTGACTTGTCACTCAGACTGTCAGAAGAGGAGAAGAGAGAGCCAAGGCAGCCGGGGAGTTGCATAAGCACAGAGGCAGAGCGGCCCTTAAGGAGGTACCACAGACAATATATAAAAATAAAATACAGAGCAGCAGAGGTGTAGTAGATTGTGCAAAAATAAGATTGATGTTACTAGGACAAAGCCTACAAACTTGCAATAAGATTGAAAAATGAATCTAGGATTCTGTGGTCACCCATACCATCTACATTCCAGGAGCCTAGTAAAAATAAGTTATAGGGCCAAGTTATACTTTCTGGCTTCTGCAGGGATTGATAGTCCTACTCCTTTAGTATAGTAAATCACTGTGCAGGCTCTGTGGTCTTGCTCTGCTGAGTGTAGAAAAAGAAGAAACAGAAAAAAACTGACTTTGAGCACATCATAGACCAGTTGGCATCAGTAAAAGCAAGGAAGGTGCAGTTGTATTTTTATGTAGTGCCAATCCATAATTTATTAACTTGTAGTTTTGTTAGCAGTTTTTTTTTGTTAAGGTTATCTGAAAGATGGGTTTCAAATGTTTTGACAGGGGCGCAGTTTCAGTGCTTGCCATAGGCACCATTTTCATGAGATACGCCTCTGGCTGGCGCTCCTAGAATGATATATGAATACCGTCTGTGAAGTGTAAATTAGCATAAAGGGTTAACAAGTGGATCCAAGATTCCAAATGCACAAAGGACAATGGGGTTAATTTACTAAAGGCAAAAAGACTGTGCACTTTGCAAAGTGCAGTTGCACTCTGCAAGTTGCAGTTGCTCCAGAGCTTATTAAAGCTAAAGCTCTGTTGACTTCCACCACCCAATCATGTGCAAGTAAAAATGTTGTTTTTTTTTTTTCCTTGCACATGATTGGGTACTTTTTGCAAAGTGAAGCCTTACCTCATTTACTAAGCTCTGCACTTGTAGAGGGCAACTGCACATTTGTCTGTAAATCAACCCCAATGTGTCCAATAAAACAGCCATAGTTTATTCCACAGTTAGATAAAAGCTAAACTTGATGTTTAAGGACGGTTACCAGTAATTGGCCAGCCACATACTTCTGGCATGCTGGATATTTTGGGGGACCCAGTTTTGATTAGCCAGTTGCCTGTTGACCTATCTGGTCATAGATGTTCCAATTAGGCCCAGAGGTGCTTCATGGGTGGTAACATCAGCTCCCCATCATCAACATGTATCTCTAGACCAGTGTTTCCTAACAAGGATTCCTTCATAGGTTGCCAGAGGTTCCATGCATTTATGAAGTTGGTATACTACTAATAATACTACTAATAATAAGCAAAAAAGATTGTGGAAGTGGCTCACTGCTGGAGAAAATGGGTCCATGCAGTAGAGGGACATTTTATTTATAGTTTAAATAATTCGATTTCTTGGTGATCTTTTTCAGCCAGTCATAACAGTCCATGTAATAGGCAGTGGGGTTTGATTAGCCAGAGACCTGTTGACCTCTGGAGATGTTCCATTTAGGCCAAGAGGTGCTTCATAAATGGTGAAAAAGCACCCCTTCATGAAAATGTATCTCTAGACCAGCCTTTCTCAACAAGGGTTCCTTCATAGGTTGCCAGAGGTTCCGTGAGCAATGAGCAAATGTCTACCTCTCAGATAAGTAACCACAGACAACAATGATCTAATATTTATGTAAGGGAGGGGATTCTTCCCACTGACCACAAATGTAAGAAGTATTCTTCCCACTGACCATCACACTAATGTACTGTGAGCTGTAGATATAGATATTATTAGCAGGGGTTCCTTGAAGCCACAGAGTTTCAAAGGCTCCTCCATGTTACTCCAGAGCTTAGTAAATGAGGTAAGCTTCAATTTGCAAAGAATACTCAATCACATGCAAAGAAAATTAAAAAAAAAACATTTTTGCTTGCCCATGATTGGATAATGGAAGTCAGCAGAGCTTCTGCACATTTACTAAGCTCTGGAGCAACTGCACTTTGCGAAGTGCACAATCTATTTGCCTTTAAAAAATCAACCCCTATATGCCCTTGAGACTATTGTCACTGGAATGAAAAGTGGCATTCAGTTCAAAATGTTACATTTGTCACTGCAACAAGAAGGTAAAGGGGAAATCTTCCAATAAGTACAAGTGGGATTTCTTCTCATTTACTTACTGATCTGTTTCTGTAAAAGGAAAGGAAAGCAAAACTCTCTAATGGGACCAAACAGCAAAAAAGGAAACTGATAGGGCTCTTAACCATTTTCTACTTTATCCAAAACCAATCAAAGCATTTTGGCCTGAGATACAAATTAAACCTTGATATTACCAACCAATTAACCAAACACCTGACCATCCCACCTAAAATTATATAACCAAAGTATTCAAACACCCCTCATAAATTATTGAGTAAGCGGTTTGCAGTGAAGGGTGCTGCTAACTTTGCATACGAAGGCACTTAAAATATTTGTGCACTTCTAACTTTGTGGTAACATTTTGGGAAGATCCTTATAAGTTCCAGCATGACTGTTCCCCTGTGCACTAGCCAGCTCCATAAAGTCATGGTTTGATGAGCTTGGTGTGAAGGAACTCAAGGGACTTGGACAGAGCCCTAACCTAAACCCTGCTGAACAGTTTTAGGATAAATTGGCACACCCATTGTGAGCCATTTATTTATTTTTTTGTCCAGCATCAGTACCTGACCTCCAAATGCTCGTTTGGCTGAATGGGCACGGATTCCCCCAGGCTCAAATCTTGTGGAAAAGCCTTCCCAGAAGAGTGTAAGCTGTTATAGCTGCAAAAAGGAGCCCACTCCATATTAATGCTCATAGTTTTTGAATTAGATGTCCAACAAGCTCATATAGGTGTGTTGACCAAGTGTCCATAAACTCCTAGAAATATTATGTAATTTGAATGGTGAGAGAATTCAACCGGAATGCTTGGCAAGCTTTCACTGAAAATGCTAAACAGCTGCAAATGTGTTTTTTTTCTGGAAATGAATACAGATTACTTGAATTGCATCAATAAGCATTTTACCTCTATGTGCATGTGTTAATAGAAGATCAAGGCAGTTGGCCTTTGTGGACATCACAGGAAATCACAACATATTCAGTGAGCATGAAAACCCATTTTGATTAGTAGACACACTACACTGCAGAGCTCATTCACCACTCCATAGTTGTATAAAGGAGCCTCACCAAGCAAAGTTCCACCAACTGCTGTAGACTGGGGCCAGTCTTGCTGTGTTTAAAGGAAACTAAAGACAAAAGGCTGGAATGTGGAGGCAAAATACATGTCAGCTGAACTCAAGTAATGAACTGGAAATGTTATATATTCCCCTGACAGGACTTTCTGTAAACAGTTAAACAGTTAAACTAGAAAATAAAAGAAGTAGAGAAATTGAAGCCCCACTGTTATGACAAAGGCTGTATGAAAGTCTCTCTGGTATGTGTGCGTGGGCCATTGACATGCAGAAATATCTGGGTTTTTTTTATTGGCCATCATGCAGGAGGTCCAAGAAGCAGCAAAACCTTTTAGCCTCCTAGCTAGCAGTTAGTCAAGACCAGAGATGACAAATAGTGCTTCATTTGTATCCCAATCTATCAAAATTGAAGGATAAGTTCACCTTTCATAACATTTTATGTTACACCCATATTCAGGGAGTAACATGCAACATGTTCTGAATGCACCAACCCCTGCGCACCCCCCCCCCCCCCTTCCCCCAGATCCCCGCTGTGACAGTAGACCAGGGATCTTCTCCCCATGTCTGCTGCCACAATTCAAAAAAGAGGTGGCTGTGCATGAAGGTAAAAAACCTTCTGTGTGCAACAGCTCCCCCAGCCCCCCTAATACTCACCTGAGCCCCATTATGATTCAGCAATGTGCACGGAAGTCTTGGCTGTCTGGAGACTCTCCCTCTTCAATAGCTGAGACATGGATCTGGAAGTTTGGAGAAACTTCTAGAAGTTATGGGGTGGGGTCCAGAAGGGTTGATCTGCATACTTGAGGAAAACTGGCCCAGGTACTGTCTTGGTAGGGTGGCTAGATCAGTCCTGGATGAGCCATGCTAGCCGGGAATTGGGTAGAATATGGAGTGCTAAGGAGGCTGTTGGTGGCCTAGGAGAGATCCCATAAGGCTGGGGAGGGGTCTCTACCTCTAGGTTGGGCTCGGGCAGGCTTAGGAAGACCCTTACAGCATCATGGTTGAGTACCTCATAACACCCAGGGAAGAGACTACCACATGCAGCACGCTTTCTCAAAGGGCAGCATTGTGCTTAAGCCTTTTGTCCTTGCTGTGGACGATCTTCAGAGCAGCCAGCAAGACTGGTAGTGCGTGCAAGCAGTGGAGCTGGGAGTACTGTAGTTCTACACAAGGGGAAGATACACTCCTGCATGCAGGTTGCCTCATTTTTTTGTGCTACCTCCAAGAGGGTCTAAGAGATCCTAATCTCTAATAGACCTTTGCTACTGATCCATTGAGCACTGTGTGAAGACAGGACGGAAAGCAGTTCAGGATCTTTTTTGTACAGAAGAAGGACTTTGTTCCCTTTTTGTTGTTCATTGAGCCATTAGATTGACACGCATGGCCAACAAAGGTTTGGCAATTGCACCAGTTTCTTCTTTTCTACATCCACTGTATAGACTTCTCTCATAGGTTTACAGACAGATGGGACCTCCAGCTCCAAAGACCCTGCACCCAATACTGATTTACAGATCACCTGAACTTATAATAAAGCCTAGTTAAACTCTTAGACCATTTTATCTCTATTGTCCTGTAACCCCCAATTATTAGGATTTGTGACTGATTTTTACTTGCAATGCCATTTTGTTACAGTTGGAATTTTATGAACATGCAAGTTGTTAGTAGAATATCAGGCCACATATCTATTTCTGTGACTTCAACTAGGTTTTAAACCTCGCAAGATTTGCCCAGGTAAAGTTTTCCGCCGTATAGTCACTGCAGTGCGGACAGAGGCAGTGAGAGGACCGTGCTGCAGTGTGCTATCCCAACAGAGAGAGAGAGAGAGACTGGCCCATTAAAAGCCCATTGTTGTGTGTGGGGAAGCCAGACAGCACAGGACCATAACCTAAGTGTGGAGGGACAGAGCTCCTGCCAGGATACAGACCTCGGAGTCGCCCCAGGCAAAACAGAGTGAGCTGACACCTGATCAGAGGGACCACTGCTGCTGTGTCGCTGAATCTGGTGAGAGGGCCTTGCGGCCATTACTCATGGCTACCACTAGAAACTGAGCCCTTAGGAACTACCTAAACCGCTACTTCATAACTCTATTGCTGCCTGAAAGCCTTGCTGACTGTCTACAAGTTCACCAATGGTTATTGGGCCCCAACGTTTAGCCAGCTAAAAAGTCAGGACTAAAGACTGCTCCTTTACAGTTGCCAGCCCTAGACCTTTCTCCCTTTTACTTAGCTGAAGAGGCTACACTATACCCTAGCCCAGTGGTCTCCAAACTGTGGCCCGGGGGCCGGATTTGGCCCTTTGCTTCCCTTGATCAGGTCCCTTGGGACACTATTCCTCCTAGTGATACAAGGGACTATTCCCTTTACACCAACAATGGGTCACAATTCCTGTCATTGGTAGCAACAGTAGGGCTGACACAAATGATAGGGAATTATTCTTCCAACTGACACCAATGATGGGACACTATTCCTTCCACTGGCACCAATGATAGGACACTTTTCTTCCAACTGACACCAATGATGGGGCACTATTCCTTCCACTGATACCAACGATGGGGCACTATTCCTCCCAACGACCCCAGTGATGGGGCACTATTTCTTCCCCTAATGTCAACAATGGGGTAATATTCCTCCCAATGACCCGAATGATGGGGCACTATTTCTTCTCCTAATACCAACAATGTGGCAATATTGCTCCCACTTATACTAATGAAGTGGAATTCTTTACTCCCATTGACGCCAGGGCATTTTTTACTTCCACTGGCCATAGCCCAGCCCCCGCAAATTCTGAGGGACAGTAAACTAGCCCTTTGTTCAGAAAGTTTGGAGACACCTGGCCTAGCCAATCCATTAGAGTGCACTCTAATCCAGTCTAGTATTATTATTCATACTGCAGCTAATGTTTATTTGCACTGATTATTTCAGATTTGCTTATTCGAGTAGCAATCTCAGTTTGGTGGTATAGAACCTGATTCACTTTGAAATAGTTATTACTCTGCCTAGCAGATTGTGTCTGAATTTACCAATTGTGTGCTCATTTATGTTCAAACCACTATTTAGTCTAACCTGTATCAATATATTGAGTGCATTTACCACTAAATGGATGTGTGTCTATTTTCTGGTAGTAACCAATAGCTAGGTTAAAGGTTTTTATACTTGAGTCTCTATACATGCTTGCAGACTTTTATTCAACTAGGGGTATCAGAGAGGCTGAGATCAAGGCACAGAACAGAGAACCCAAAATGACCAAGCAGCTTCCATCCTTTTTCTTTTTTTTTTTTTTCTTTTCCTTTTTCTTTTTCTTTTATTCTTTCCCAGCTAAATAAGTGGTTAAGTATGACATGTATTTGTTGCCTATAATTAAATATGCATTTGAAGTTGAGATTAATATGGTTTACATGTTTTCCTTAATGTTTTGCAACGATGATGATTGTATAATTGAATTCTCAATGGTCTGTTCACATCAATATATGGATCTAGATGTACTATATGTAATTATTAGACTGCTGTAAAAGCCTGTTTTCAATACAACATACAGTATTTATCAGTTAAGATGAAGCTGTGTTTGGAGATATATTAGGTATTTTTCCCTTCTGCCAGGGATTGTTCGGGTTCTCAAACATGACAAATCACATAAAGAGGGACTAATATTACATGATTTATGGAACAGCAGCTGCAGTGTAAATTCCGTCTGGACCAGCAGGGCTGAATGCAGAAAACAGGCATAATTTTTCTAGTAGTTAAAAGGACTCGCTACAGAATCTCACAAAAGTGAGTACACCCTTCACATTTTTGTTAATTTTTTTATTATATCTTTTCATGTGACAACACTGAAGAAATGACACTTTGCTACAATGTAAAGTAGTGAGTGTACAGCTTGTAGAACAGTGTAAATTTGCTGTCCCTTCAAAATAACTCAACACACAGCCATTAATGTCTAAACCACTGGCAACAAGTGAATACACCCCTAAGTGAAAATGTCCAAATTGGGCCCAAACTGTCAATATTTTGTGTGGCCACCATTATTTTCCAGCACTGCCTTAACCCTCTTAAGCATGGAGTTCACCAGAGCTTCACAGGTTGCCACTGGAGTCCTCTTCCACTCCTCCATGACAACATCACGGAGCTGGTGGCTGTTAGAGACCTTGTGCTCCTCCACCCCCCATTTGAGAATGCCCCACAGATAATCAATATAGTTTAGGTCTGGAGACATGCTTGGCCAGTCCATCACCTTTACCCTCAGCTTCTTTAGCAAGGCAGTGGCCGTCTTGGAGGTGTGTTCGGGATCGTTACCATGTTGGAATACTGCCCTGCGGCCCAGTCTCCGAAGGGAGGGGATCATGCTCTGCTTCAGTATGTCACAGTACATGTTGACATTCATGGTTTCCTCAATGAACTGTAGCTCCCCAGTGCCGGCAGCACTCATGCAGCCCCAGACAATGACACTCCCACCACCATGCTTGACTGTAGGCAAGACACACTTGTCTTTGTACTCCTCATCTGGTTGCCACCACACATGCTTGACACCATCTGAACCAAATAAGTTTATCTTTGTCCCATCAGACCACGGGACATGGTTCCAGTAATCCATGTCCTTAGTCTGCTTGTCTTCAGGAAACTGTTTGTGCATTCTCTTTAGAAGAGTCTTCCTTATGGGATTACAGCCATGCAGACCAATTTGATGCAGTGTGCGGCGTATGGTCTGAGCACTGACAGGCTGATACCCCACCCCTTCAACCTCTTCAGCAATGCTGGCACCACTCATACGTCTATTTCCCAAAGACAACCTCTGGATATGACGCTGTGCATGAGCACTCAATTTCTTTGGGTGACCATGGTGAGGCCTGTTCTGAGTGGAACTTGTCCTGTTAAACCGCTGTATGGTCTTGGCCACCGTGCTGCAGCTCAGTTTCAGGGTCTTGGCAATCTTCTTATAGCCTAGGCCATATTTATGTAGAGCAACAATTCTTATTTTCAGATCCTCAGAGAGTTCTTTGCCATGAGGTGTCATGTGGAACCTCCAGTGACCAGTATGAAAGAGCAAGAACAATAACACCAAATTTAACACACCTGCTCCCCATTCACACCTGAGACATTGTAACACTAACCAGTCACAGGACACTGGGGAGGGAAAATGGCTAATTGGGCCCAATTTGGACATTTTCACTTAGGGGTGTACTCACTTTTGTTGCTATCGGTCTAGAGATTAATAGCTGTGTGTTGAGTTATTTTGAGGGGACAGCAAATTTACACTGTTATACAAGCTGTACACTCACTACTTTACATTGTAGCAAAGTGTAATTTCTTCGGTGTTGTCACATGAAATGATAGAATAAAATATTTAAAAAATGTGAGGAGTGTACTCACTTTTGTGAGATACTGTATATCTGTACACTGCTTAAAGTAAATGTGTGTATGTCGAATTGATCCTATGATGTAATAACGCAAAAGATGGGGATACTTCATCAGTAAAAATCACATGTTGGAAAGATCAGAAGATCTAGAGGTAGACGCAACAGATATTATACTGTACACTATATTACCAAAAGTATTGGGACACCTGGCATTACACACACATTGTTTTTATTATTTTACAGGATTTATATAGCGCCAACATTTTGCACAGTGCTTTACAACATGAGGGCATGAACTTTAATGGCATCCCACCGTTAGTTTGTAGGGTTCAATATTGCGTTGGCCCACCCTTTGCAGCTATAACAGCTTCAACTCTTCTGGAAAAGCTGTCCCCAAGTTTTGGAGTGTCTATGGGAATGTTTGACCTTTCTTCCAGAAGTGCATTAGTGAGGTCAGACACTGATGTTGGACAAGAAGGCCTGGCTCGCAATCTCCGCTCTAATTCATCCCAAAGGTGTTCTATCGGGTTAAGGTCAGGCCAGTCAAGTTCCTCCACCCAAAACTCGCCCATCCATGTCTTTATGGACCTTGCTTTATGCAATGGTGTGCAGTCATGTTGGAACAAGAAGGGGCCATCCCCAAACTGTTCCCATAAAGTTAGGAGCATGAAATTGTACAAAATATCTTGGTGTGCTGACACCTTAATAACTCCCTTCCCTGCAGGCCCGTCAAGTTTTTCCACCCCAAACTCGCTCATCCATGTCTTTATGGACCTTGCTTTGTGCACTGGTCCAAATCATTTGGTCAAGGGGGGGGGGGGGGGGTTATGG
>BLSH010302413.1:664200-685360 GCA_018402905.1 Glandirana rugosa | reverse complement strand
ACGTCCGGTCAGTTCAAGGAGGTGGGGTTTGACCCCTTATTTCCAGTGAAGGGAACTCTTAAGGCGTCAGCATACCAAGACATTTTGGACAATTTCATGCTCCCAACTTTGTGGGAACAGTTTGGGGATGGCACCTTCCTGTTTCAACGTGACTGCACACCACTGCACAAAGCAAGGGCCATAAAGACATGGATGAGCAAGTTTGGGGTGGAGGAACTTGACTGGCCTGCACAGAGTCCTGACCTCAATCTGATAGAACACCTTTGGGATGAATTAGAGGGGAGACTGCAAGCCAGGCCTTCTCGTCCACATCAGCGCCTGACCTCACAAATGCACTTCTGGAAGAATGGTCAAACATTCCCATAGACACTCCTAAACCTTGTGGACAGCCTTCCCAGAAGAGTTAAAGTTTGTATAGCTGCAAAGGGTAGGCCAATTAAATATCGAACCCTATGGACTAAGATTGAGATGTCATTAAAGTTCATGCGCGTGTAAAGGCAGGTGTCCTAATACTTTTGGTAATATAGTGCATGTATTTTTCTACTTTTGCTGTGATAGTTAACCATGGCTCCACACCCTCCTGAACCTATGGGGTTTATTTATTTATTTATTATTCGCTGTTCGATTTGAAAGAGGATTTTCCCTTAGGTTAGTAAATGTGGTGAAAATTCACTTTGCAATCCAGTCACGGGCAAGGAAAATAAAAAGCAATGCATTTTTGCTTAGACATGATTGGATGATCGAAGTCATCATGATGTCACCTTATTCACGAAGCTAAGTGAAAATTCCCTTGCAAAGTAAAAAGACTATTTGCCTTTAGTAAATCAACCTCTATGCATAGTTTAGGAAAGTTTTGTATCTACGTGAAACAGTCAATTTGATGGTTTAGTTAGTGGTAGGGGGCTGGCCAAGCGTTGACAGCGAAAGCTGAAATTTGCATAAAAAATCAGATGTCCATCTCAAAAAGTACTAATCATATTTTCACAGAAGGTAAATCATTAACCTGTAGAGATCCGCGCTATAGACGAAAGACGTCTACAGCACGGATCTGAAAATCCGGGTGGACGTCTATAGACGTCCGCCCCTTTACACGCCCCCTGCGCGCACTGGGCGGCGGCGCGCGCGCACGGCCGCCGCACGCTGCGTGGGCGTGCCCGCAGGTTGGGCGGACTCGATGTCCGCTCCTGACCCGCGATCGCCTTACAGAGCTGTAGAACGGGGAATCGCCGATGTAAACACGGCGGTTCCCCGTTCTGTGACAGGGGGACAAACAGATCTACTGATCCCTGTCACTGGGATCAGTTAGATCTGTTATGTCCCGACCAGCCCCGCCCCCCTACAGTTAGAACACACCCAGGGAACATTGTTAACCCCTTCACTGCCCCCTGCAGGTTAACCCCTTCACTGCCAATGACATTTATACAGTAATCAGTGGACATTTACATTTCTGATCGCTGAATAAATGTCATTGGTCTCAAAAAAGTGTCAAAAATGACCGACATGTCCGCCCCAATATCAGAGTCCCGATAAAAATCGCAGATCGCAGCCATTACTAGTAAAAAAAATAATAATAATAAAAACGCCATAAATCAATTCCCATAGTTTGTAGACGCAATAACTTTTGCGCAAACCAATCAATAAACGCCGATTGCGATTTTTTTTTAGCAAAAATATGTAGAAGAATATAAATCGGCCAAACCCAATGAATCATTTTATTTTTTATTTTTGGATATTTATTAGAGCAAAAAGTAAAAAATATTGTTCTTTTTTCAAAATTGTCGCTCTTGGTTTTGTTTATAGCGCAAAAAATAAAAACCGTAGAGGTGATCAAGTACCACCAAAAGAAAGCTCTATTTGTGGGGAAAAAAAGGACATCAATTTTATTTGGGTACAACGCCGCATGACCGCGCAATTGTCATTCAAAATGCGACAGCGCTGAAACCTGAAAATTGGTCTGGGCAGGAGGGGGGTTTAAGTGCCCAGTAAGGAAGTGGTTAAGCAGGTATTTTTATTACCCTTTGAATGACTCAAATTGATTATAGAGGGAGTTTGTGAGAGCACGGAATAAGGTAAGTATTTCTTCTGGAACTGTAGAGTTAACAAGCTTTTACCCTTTGCACTGCAAGAGGGAGGTGCTGCTGGGAATATTGCAAGGATGATTTTTGTTCCATTTCAGAATTCAGCTTTAATACAACAAATATGGAAATGCAGGCTTGTAAAAACGGTAATATCATAAAGTAAGTTAAAGCTAGGTCTAAACAGAATCAGTAAAAAGTCATGTAAGCTTTATGTATTCATTTCCAGGATTCGGTGCAGCTGGCTACCCAGCATGCACCTCCCGATCTCGCGCCTGCACAGTAATGCCACTGCGCGGCGCTCTTTCTTCCTGACAGGTTGACATAGCAATGGCGGCAGAAGTTCCCGTCCCATTGCTATAGAAACCTGTCAATCAGAGGTTTCTGGTTTGGAAATAACGTGAGATTTCAGTATTAGGCGATTCCCATGGACTCCTGGGATAGATGATACCGATATCCCAGGAGTCCATGCAAATAGCCTAATGACAAAATTGTCTAGGTGGCCACAGCCAGAAGTGCTGCAGAAAATAATTGGAAATAAGGTATTTACAAATAAAAAAAAAAAAATATTCCCATTTATAATAGCATTCCGGATGGGCATGACAATGTTTGGACATTTAAAAAATGCGTGGAACTTTGTTTTAACCACTTGCCTACCAGCCGCTGTCATTTTACTGTGGCAGGTCGGCTCGTTCCCGCGAATCGTCGTAACTGTAAGTCAGTCGCGGGAAGGGGTTTTGTGGCACTGGTCCCAAAAAAGTATCTAATTTGTCCATCGCAATGTCGCAGTCCCGCAGGAAACCGCTGACCGCCACCATTACTAGTAAAAAAAAAGATAATAATAAAAATGCCATAAATCTATTCCCTGTATTGTAGACACTATAACTTTTGTGCAAACCAATCAACATAAGTTTATTAGGATTTTATTTTACCAAAAATATGTAAAAGAATACATATTGGCCTAAACTGATGAAGAAAATTGTTTTTTTTAATTTTTTTTTTTCGATATGTATTATAGCAAAAAGTAAAAAAAATTTTTTTAAAAAATTGTCGCTCTTTTTTTGTTTATAACGCAAAAAATAAAAACCGAAAGGGTGATCAACTACCACCAAAGGAAAGCTCTATGTGTGGGAGAAAAGGGACGGCAATTTAGTTTGGGTACAATGTCGCACGACCGCGCAATTATCAGTTAAAGCGACGCAGTGCGGTATTGCAAAAATGGCCTGGTCATTAACCATTTCAGCCCCGGAAGGATTTCCCCCTTTAAGACCAGAGCCCTTTTTGCGATTCGGCACTGAGTCGCTTTAACTGAAAATTGCGCGGTCGTGCGGCGTTGTACCCAAACAAAATTTGTGTCCTTTTTTTCCCACAAATAGAGCTTTCTTTTGCTGGTATTTGATCACCACTGCGTCATTTCTGATCGCCGTTATAAACAAAAGAAGAGCGACAATTTTGCAAAAAAAAAAAAAAAAATTTCTTACTTTTTGCTAAAATACAAATCCAAAAAAAAAAATATAAAAAAACATTTTTTTTCATCGGTTTTGGCCGATTTATATTCTTCCTCATATTTGTGATAAAAAAAAATCGCAATCGGCGTTTATAGCTTGGTTTGCGCAAAAGTGGTCGCATTTACGGATGATGAGAATTCATTTCTGGGGTTTTTATTTTTTTTTTATTTTTTACTAATAATGGCGGCGATCTACGATTTTTAGTGGTACTGCGATATTGCGGCGGACATGTCGGAACATTTTGACACTTTTTTAGGACCATTGGCATTTATACAGCGATCGGGGCTATAAAAATGCACTGATTACTGTGTAAATGCCATTGGCAGTGAAGGGGTTAACCTGCAGGGGGCGCTCTAAGGGTTAACTGTGTTCCCTGGGCATGTTCTAACTGTGGGGGGACTGCCCTAGCTGGGGAAGGGAAGTGATCACAGCTTCCATATAGAGGAAGGCTGTGATCACAGCCCTTCCCCCTCTCACAGAACGGAGGTCCGTGTTTACTTACACGGACCTCCGTTCTTTCACTCCGGGGGGGGCATGTCGGGTGGCCGGCGGAGATCGAATCCGCCGCACCCGCTCCCTGGCCCTCCCCGGACACAGTGAGTGCGCGAGCGCACTCACTGGGCGCGATCTCGCAGCCACCGTCATATGACGGCGATTTGCGCAGGAGCGCCACACTGTCGCCGTCAATTGCCGATCAGCGGTCGGCAAGCGGTTAAGGGGGAAATCCTTCCAGTCCTTAAGTGGTTAATGTTATTTCAAAAGTTGTTTTGAATCTTTTTTTAAAATCTGCAGTTTCAATTTAAAAAATACCTGGCGACCCTGCCATGAAGGTCCTTGTGCTACAGCTGACTGGAGGGTATTAGCTGCAGTGAAACAAAAATAAAATGGATAAAATAGTATCTTGTGAGACAAAAATTTTAATTATTTATGATATACAGTGCTTTAGCAAATTGAATGTAATCCAGTTAGGGTTTAGATTTACTTTAAAATAAACACTGAAATTGCAGCATAAAATATGGACTTCCTGGAAATATACTATACTGTCAAATGATTCTTCTATGTGATCATCTGAGTATATTTATAAAAACATAATTCACTGTAATCCTCCATGTATGGAATCTAGAGACCTTATGTCATCAGAATAATTCCTATTACACTTAATATTTTTCTTTAGACTAAATCCTTTTAAGTCCTGTAAAAAAAACTGTCAACATTTATCAACTTCTGCAACCACATGACTGGTAATATGCCAGCACTGGCAATCATTGAAAGGCCAGTTATGTGGGATCGAGAAAAGCCCTTGTTTAAGCAATTAAAGAATTAATATTTCCTTTCATTTTTCAATGAAATTTTTTGTAACTGCAAAAAATAACAGAAAATGTTCATAGAGCCAAATCAAAATACTGTAAGACCAGCTATACTGCAGTGGCTTAACATTAGTGCCTTACTCGTGTCCATGCCTCTGCTTTAGAGGAGAATAGTCATGCTGGCCACACATGTAACAATTTCAGAAATATCAAATTTTGATTGACAAAAAAAAAAAACAATTACGTGGTACTGAATGTTCTGCAGCAATTTTCCACCCACTTTTTAAAGAATTTCAATTTTTTTTAATGACTATTGAATTTACTGTAAACAGGGTTAAAAAAGTACTTGGTGGCAGATTGCTGTGGACCGTTCAGATCCATGTGATTTTGCAATTCAAAACTTCCAAAATTGTGGCAAAAGTGTCACATGCATAGCGAAGATATGGTTGCTATAATATCTGATTAATGTAGAAAAGATGATCCACGCACCGGTTGTTGCTCTTATGAAATCTTAATTTTATTGAAAACCCACAATGTACAAACACAGATAAAATCAGCTAATGTGTTTCAGCTTATAAGGCCTCAGTCATATCCACCATTAATGGTGGTTATGACTAAGGCCTTATAGGCTGAAACGTGTCAACTGATTTTATCTGCGTTTGTACGTTGTGGCTTTCCAATAAAATGAAGATTTCTTAAAAGCAACAACCGGTGTGCCGATCATCTTTTCTACATTATTCTACTCACCAACAACTGTGGATCGAGCACCCCGGAGCTCGTTCATCAATATGTTGTATGGGTAGTGGCACTGATTTTTCTGTTTGCAATATCTGATTAACGCCTTTGCCTCCAGGTCCTTTAAGAGGTTTCAAATGCTGGGAGGCAGGGTTTATGATCATGTGACCACCGTGATTGGCACTGTCACTGCGATCACATGATCAGAAAGCTTCTGATTACAAGAAGCAATTTCTACAAGTTTTTTTTATTTTTGAAACACACGATTAGAGACTAAGGCTCTAATTGGCTTCAAAAAAGTTTGTCTCAGTGCTCTGCGCCCCGAGCCCACCCACTTGTGATATTAGCGAATCAACATCCACTATTGTCTTTCTGCTTCTTTTCCTGGCCATATCAGGACAGGAAGCGGGTCCTAAGACTAGATTGGCCGGGAGGAGAAGCGACCTGATTGGCTGGGAGGAGAAGCCAGAGAAGCTGCCGAAGCCACCAGTGACCTGGATGGGGTAAGTATGGGCAAACAGGCGAGCGAGCGGGCAGGCAGTGTCCCCCCCCCAAAAAAAAATTGGAGCCGCCACTGTATGGTATACAAAAATTTTTCAACATGTGATAAATCTATAAATCTCTGCAATTGATCTGCGATAATTCCCTTAAAAAGGAATCTGTAATGGTTTTTGGTCAATATTGTTTTAGGTTTTTTTTATATAAACTAATTTATGTAATTTTTTTGCATTATTTGTAAGTTTACAACTTGCAAAGTATGCCTGGACTTCTAATGAGGAAGCCCAGAACCTGCACCATACATTTAGGCAGCCTCAATACATTTGAGTAATTAAACCTTTGTAGGGGTAGCTAACCATGCTTGTGTCTCACCGATGCCATCCAACCTCTAGAGAATTCTGCATACACTTCTCATCTTAACAGTCTCTAAAGCCTCGTACACACGAGACGACGATCGTACGTACGATCGTCTCAAATCGTATGTTGCATAATGTAACTTGCATACTGACTGCACTACTCGATCGTACGACCACGGAAAGAACGTTCAGGTGCATGTAATTAGCATTCGGCCGTTCCTGACTTGGGAGCATGCGTGTTTTGCACAATACAACTTGTTGTACCAACTTCTCTGTATACACGATACAATGGTCGTATGAGCGCTTGTTGGTACGACCAAGTTTTCTAGTCTGCTCATACAACTCCCCTTGTACGACCGTCGTATGTCGGCTGTTCTAATCGTGCATACGAACGATCTGTTTCGTATACTACGGTCGTTAGTACGACCTGTTGTATACGATCGTCGTCCTGTGTGTACGAGGCTTTAGTAAAACAGCCTGTTCTCCTCCAGGCACTGGTTGCTTCTTTCTCATTCGTGTTTAGTCAGAAGGTGCAATGCAGCAGGATCTTTTTTAGGAGCCCCTCTACAACCACCTTTAACCTAGAGGATTACTACATGCTTGTGAAGTAGCCCCAAGTAACCACTGGTCACTTTAAAGGGGCCCTGCCACCCCTATAAAACACCATCCATTAGTGGTGAGAAATTTGAAGTAGAACTAAAGGCAAAAAATTAGTTTTCAATTATGGATAGTGCTGAGGGATTAGAACACCTGTCCAATTTTATTGCTGTCTGTGCCCCCCGTTGGGGCTGGGGGCAAGGAATTCCCTTAATTTGCAGGGATTTCCTCTCACTTACTGTTTTGGCTATGAGACAGGAAGTGAAGGTAAATCTCTACAATAGGACACAGATAGCAAGAAACAAAACAAAAAACTGACAGGTATTATAACCCTCCCTTACGCTATCCAAAATAAAATAAAACCGTTTTGTCAATCGTTCTACTTTAACTTTGCTGTGATTGGTGTTGTCATTAATGTTTTCTCTTATTCTACTGTTGATCTGGGGTGCTGTTTAATTACCTAATAGCAAACATCCTACATTCCCAATCTAAGATCATGTATGGCAATAAGGGGAAGCCAAGTTTTGTAATTTTCCTTCACTAAATAGAAAAAAAACACAACTTGTCTTGGTGAAAGCGGTAGAGGAAATCCATCTCTATAAATGTATAAACCATATATCATCCTGAAGCGACTGTCTCACCGGGGTAAGTGAATAGTTTTGAGAGCGAATGGTTTTCCTTTACGTAAAATGTGTCTTCTTGGTAAGCAATGTACAGTACAAAGACAATTTATGGCATTGCATGCTCGCAGTAAAAGGTACGTCAACACCATTAATCCTGGACCGGGCACTCGCGGCTGAGCCACAGGAAATAACAGAAGTTATCCGCAAGTCGATAACGGAACCATCCATTCAGTATGAGCCACCACAAGTTGCACATAAAATTGAATAGATGCAGAATTACTGCTGAACCATCCAGTGGACGTCATAGGAGGCATATAGGACTGATGGGTCTGTTCAGCTGATTCATATATATTTGATTTAAAAGGAACCTGTCAGGACAGCTAACTGTTATCTGTTACAGCCAAGGTTGTTATGCATGGCTGGAGAATGGTGTTGTCCAAAATGTGGAGATGGTGCAAGTTCCATAGTAGTGCTTCTTATGCTGGGGTGCTCTGCCCTGGAACTAGCACTACCTCCAGAAATCATAAAACCTAATAAAAAAACCTATGTGTATGTAGGGATGAGAAACTCTCCGTTACTCTTAGGGCTAGTTTACACTTTCTTCAAAACAAGGCTTCGTACGCTCTCTGAACACCAGTCAAAGCTCCTGTCACTAAATGAAATGGTTAGCTAACATTCCTGTTTACATGTGCTTTTGCTTGGTGCTCGATGAGGCTTCGATAAGGCTTCGGTGGGGCTTCGATGAGGCTTTGGTGGAGCTTCGATGAGCCTTTGGTGGGCCTTTGATGAGGCTTTGGTGAGGCTTTGGTGGTGCTTCAGTGGGGCTTCAAGCAAGCTTTGCCATAAACTTCTATGGAGGCTTTGAAGACGCTTTGAAGCACAACTAAAGCGACATGGGGTATAATTTTTGAAGCGAAGCTGAAGCAAAGCAAAGCAAAAGCAGGTGTAAACAGGACTGTAAGCTAACCATTTTATTTAGTGACAGGAGCTTTGACTAGTTCAGAGAGCTTTAACAAAGTGTGTCCGAAGCCATGTTTTGAAGCAAGTGTAAACTAGCCGTTAATGTGCATTGAAGCAGAAGCAAGTGTCAATTAGCCCTTACTGAGCTGCTTAGGCTTAGGCTCAGGCAAAATTTGCTTGGAAAAAAACAAATAATCCACTCTTTCTTTCTTTCTTTTTTTACATTTTTTATTTCGATGATTTATTTTTTGGGTGTATGCATTGTATGGTAGTTTAGTTAATTTAGTGTTTTCATTTATTCCCTTTTTTTCATTATTTAACAGTAGCTCCTCTTGCTGAGCCACCTAAGATGCTGTACAGTATCCTGTCTTTTTGTATTTCATAATCTTGCCATGTACCTTGAACTCCTTGCTCCTCCCATGAGCTTCCTATTTAAGCCATCCCTTTGCACCTCCTTTTTGCCAGATTATTGTGCTCTCTCCAGAAGATATCTTGTTCCTTGTGAACCTGCAGCTTTCCTTATCTCCACTACCACTCACTACCGACCTTTGGTTTATTCCTCCACTACACTTCCACGTGATCCCAACCTGCAACCACTTGTTACCTTAGGCTTGTTTACTGATGCCTGCTTAATCTCTACCTGATATACTGTATCTGCTACTGGTGGGGCGATCCTGAGGACTGTAACCTGGTACTAACATGCAGCAAAAAGCATCTCCATCAGGAGCTCTGGTGAATACCGGTTAGTGCTTAGACTTAGACCTCAGATAAACCCGTGTCATCCACCAAGGTGACCTGTTTGTCTACTTATCTAGCTCTACTGCTATAGCTACTGGTCTCCAAATCTGACCCCTGACTGTGACACCCCATCAGAGTCCCCTCTTACATGAGAGTCCCAATCAGAGTTCATCTTACGTGATAGGGCTCTATTGTTTAAAATGGGATTTTGAATTACAATACTTCAGGACACAAGAAAGCAGAGATATCTTTTATGCACACGTATATTAAGTTTAAGTAGTTTACGTATGATCACATGAACCATTATAAAAAATATGTGCTACACATTAAACCACCTTTAAAAATATTAGTTAAAGCCACCATTGGCAATTTGTGTAACGTTATTTCCTCAGACATTATTTGGTCAATTCATTTTGCACATTCCCATGCTTACTCAGGACCAAACAGAAAATAGCTAGTATACAATATTATCCAAAAAGACCTGGTATGTGAGCTGCTCAGGCTTTAGAAGGGGTGCAAGTGCTCGGTATCCACTTCTGTGAGTGCTGGTTTGGGAGGGAGCAGGTCCTGACTCCTACCGTCACTGAGTATAGAAGAATATTTGCCTGTGACTACACATTGAAATGATTCTATAATCTGTGAAGTGTGGCAACCACAGCCTGGGCTCCAACCAGGCCATGCCCCCAAATGAGTTTCCCAATGAGTTTCGCTCCGCCCACAATCCACATGATTAAGCTCCGAGAGGCAGTATGGTACATGTTGGGAGCGTGGCTAAGGCTGCCACACTTTACAGATTGATGGGATCATTTCGATGTGGGGTCACAGGGAGATTTTCTTCTATACAATATTATCCAGTTACAATTATGCCATGGAGGGCTACTTACTAAATAAAACTATCAATGCATATAAGGGACTAAGTGAAAAACACGCTTAAAGTGTTACTAAACCTAAAAACATTTATTTTACCTTAATGCATTGTTTGTGTAGCACCCTCTACATAGGTAGTGTGCTAGTGGTAGGATTTTTGTAGCACAGTTAAATTTAATCAGACCTAGCTGGAAGCTAGGCCTGTTTGTTTTGATTGTGTGGGCTGGGAGTGGCCTAGAGTAGCAGCTGGTGACTCACAGGCAGCATGATCGATTCCTCCCCTTTCTTTCAAGAGACTTCTGAAGTGTTCTAGAAGGAAAAAGGAGGGGAGGAGAGGTGGAGCTTTCTTGGGGTATTTGGGGAGCCCTGAGCAATCCCTAACCTGGATTGGCAGGGGGCAGGCCTCCTTAAATGCCTACGGTCAGCCAAGCTGGAGAGGAGTTGTGTTTGGGTGGAAGAATTGGAGATGGAGTAGAGAGTGTGGAGGCTGTAGGGGCCCTTGAGGGAGCTCCCCAGTCAGGGGGGTGACCTCATGCCAGGGGCTCGGGTGCATCCAGGGGGAGTGAAGAGATCCTGGAACAGAGGCACAGGACAGAGAGCAAGCAAAGAACAGCAGGAGAGAGCAATGCTAAGGAATCTAGGAGAGGGACAACTGGTCACAGCCAGGAAGGCCGGTAAGTGATATACACAGTCAGTGAGAGGACTGGGGAGGCACGCCTAGAAGGACTGGAAGTTTGCTGTCAAGAGAGGGTGCAGAACCAGAGGAGTGGACTGTGGAGTGATTGGCAATGGAAAGAGGTAGCTGCAGCAAGGAGGGCTGGCAGAGCCTGAAGAGGGCTTATTGAGAATATAAGCCAAGTGGACACTAGAACAGTTCCACACTATAGGGGCCCGAGGTCCTTGCCTGCAAAAGGCATTTGCTTTAGGCCTGGTGGAGTTCAAGGAGGAATCAACTCCAATCTTGACTGCACTGAGTCTCCAGTCCTCAAGGTCACCTCCCCCCCCCCCCCCCCAAACATCAGCTGGTCCCCAGCTAAAATTTTAAAAAATACCTCCTGAGCCCAGGAGCAGGGCATCCCAAAGTCAAAAAAAGGAGGGGACAAGGGAACAAACTTGGAAAAGGGGACATACAAAACTATACAAATACATTAGTTACAAAAATATATCACCACCATTGTTTTCGTAATCATTTACACTATACAGTTTATCACATTTCCTGACTACAGAGCCCTGCAACTAATCACATACAACATTCCATACATTTCTGAGTCAGAGCACTTTTCCCGAAAGACTAGACCTCTACTTACCTAATTAGTAGTTAAAAGTTGCTGTTGGCTTAACTCTCGATGGATGAGGATGAACAGCCGTTCCATCCCAGAAATCCTAAGAGAAGGGAAACACAGCTACCTAAAACTAACTAATTAACAGTCTACCAGGAGGGGGTTATTAGCCTCCTGATAAAGCAACATACTAAACATGAGACTTTCTCTGTGCTTCTTTCACCTGTCTGCTCTGCCAGTAAGGGATTATGAGCCCACTGTGGGAGCAAAAACAAAGAAAGTCAATGACGAAGAGTTTTTCATTAAGGTTCCTGGTGGGAGGAGCCCCTTCCCGGATAACAGGTCTTAAAGATAGAACAAAAAAACAAAACAGGGCAAGACCTTACCCGAGTGTCGTTCAATGGCTAGTCTCTTCCACTGGGCTTGGGGTGGCAGGCTGATCTGTCCTGAAATTTAGGAGAAGGTGCACATCCCTCTTCATAACCAGCAGTCTCTGGATGTGCCTACATTGGCTGTAGCTCCAACAGTCCTTAAACGTAGTAGCGGGGGTCGGGCAATCTCTTCCACCCTCCCCCTTTCTCCCAAACTGATAGGGAAAAGCTCCTTGCAGGCCAGTTGGGCTTTATGATCACCACACAGTCTCTCTTTATAGACCGCCCAAGGCTCCAATCCTTTTTTCAGCTCCATGAATCTCTCCGAGCAGCTGCTCTGGACCCCGCAAGAGCTTGGGTACATGCAGATAGTCCCATGTCATGTTGTCTTCCCACTCCCCTCTTGAGCTCTCAACAATGTCCATGACATGGGGTGGGACGTAGAGGTAGTCCAGGCCCCACTCCAAAGCAGGCGTTGGACCTCCCTCTGGTACCTGGAGAACCTGGGTAAACTGACATGGTTCCCTTTCTCAGGCCTAACTTATGTAGCCGGGACCTTACCACCATTGTGGGTGCTCTGGTCTGGGTAGTGGAAGATCTGTTTAGGAATGTCTGGTAGCTGACACTGGGGGTTGCTGCAGCTGATCTGGTATCTTGAGGGGGCTCCGTCTCATCCCCATCTGAGAAATAGAGGACTTGTGAACTTCCCGTATCTGGCTCCTCATCCGACCCCTCACTTGGAGACGACCACTCCAATAGGTGCTCCAATGAACCAAATTCAGCCAGCAGTCTGGGTGACCCCAAATCTATGGCCCTTTCCCCGACATCTTCCTCTTGCACACTAGGGGGCGCCTTATCCTCCACCACTGACTCTGGCCCTGCTGGGATGTATACAGTAGGGGACACAGCCAGCATTTCAGGGACCCTGCACCCCCACTCAATGGGACTCACTGGTTCCAGGTCCCTGGCCAGGCGGCAGGCCATAACAGCCTCTCCTTCCCCCTCTTCCTTGATCTTCACAGGGAAGCCACTGAGTTGCAGCTCTACCCTGCCTTCAGGCAACATCATTCCTGGATTTCCGTGGCATAGCCCTGTTTGCAGGTCCACCAGGTAATACTGTGGCTCCTGCTCGGTAGATACCCGCCGGGTGAGCGGAACGTTGCAATGGCAACACCGGGCCCAGGCAGTGACATCCAGCAGTGAGTATCCGACCATCCAGGCATACAAGACACAGCCGCTCAATGACTCCCAGGGCGATGCCCCCGTTTGGCTCCAATTGAAACCCTGTGTCGACCAGGGTCTGCCCCGGCCTAGCTGGCAACCAGGTCAGCGCTGGTAACAGTCTTCCCCCTCCCGCCATTTCTCTGCTCATGGTGACTGCTGCAAGCGTGCTGACTCTTCCAAGGCGTGGCGCTGCCCCCACATTTCCAGACAAGCTGGCGCCAAATGTCCTGATAAGCAGGCTTGCTGCGTGTCACAAGGCTGTAACTCCTTGTATGAAAGACGAACTTTACAGACACACTGATGCTAGCAGGACCTGCCCAGACTTGCTGGTCGTTGCCTGTAGCAACAGTAAATTGCATTAGCCACAGTCTTGATGGACAGCTCCTCAACACAGTCTCTCCTTGTTCAGCAGAAACACCCCACGGCATACCTTCACTTCAGGCAGGGATTGGAACAGACACCTGAAAAGCACTTGCAATGTCCAGCTTTAGCAGAGCGCTGGGCACACCTGCAATCCAGTGGCAATGTCCGGCCGTAGCATGGTGCAGGACATATCTGTAATCCATGGGCGCGTTTGCCCGCCGTGATTGCCACAGGTAACAACACATGGTACAGAGTCACTGAATAGCAGGATTAGAGTAATTGTAGGCAGGCAGCAATACTAATGGTGGCTCCCGCTGGTTGCTATGGAGAATGGCACACTTATTTTAACACAGTTGAAGGGCAGAGCACACAAGTCCTTTTCCACAGTTAAGTCTGCATCGACAATAAAACACATTATACAGTCCCTTGGCTCAGTTCTCTTGCAGTTGCTATGGACGACAACTGGCAGCCTTACAGGTAAATCCCGGAAACGAGCCCCCAAATGTAGCCATGTTCTCTTTTGGGAGTGGCTGGTAGTTGTGGTTCACCTTCTGGCTGCCCTCAATCCCACCATATCTCACACATCCAGAGTCACTGAACAGGCTGGCTCTTGTTTTTGTTTGTTTTATTTAGGGGATTAACTTGGATGGGGAAAAGGGGTGACTGTAGGATGCCCTAAAGAATTGCTTTACAGGACCACCTATATACACGACTGTATATACAACTTTACTTCCTCCAGCACTTCACTTGCAGACCGTTACTCCTCTCATTTCTCTCCAGCACTTAACTTGCAGACTGTTACTCCTGACCTGAAGGGAAAGTTATCAGGCACACATAACTAATTTCTCTTCACCGCAGCTAGTACATGGTGAGGCCACCGCTCAGTCAGCAGGACCTCCAGGCCACCTATTACAGGTCAGGGTCAAAGACCCCTCAAGTGTAGCTCAGTACGTTGGTGCTAGCTGGGCCTTTGATGGACTACAACCTTCAGCCCATCCCTCTTCCAGGCCACACCGACCTGCTTTCCTCTCAGTGACACTCCTTCCCCCTGACTGGTTTCCATCGACCTCCACAAAACTGTCCACTATTCCTCTGCTCCAGTCTTTCTTCCAGCTCCCAGGGTCTGTCCCTCACCGACTCCAGTGGATACTTTAAAGTGTCCTCCGTAGCACCTCTGCTGCTTTTTTTTAAAATTGAGTTCAGTGACACTTTAAATAATAATACCCTTAGAGCACAAATTTATTCAGGAGAATCCTAGGCAAGAAACAATATGGCTTCAGGCATAAGAAGGCTCCAGGGCTCAGACTGGTCATATTGTCAGATATCAAAAACAAAGAAAGAGTCCAATGGAATCCCAGAAGTGAATGGCCACTTGTATTCTCAATTGAAATCCCATGTTACAGGGTGATGGTGCAGGAGCACAGTTGGCAGACCGAGATTATAACAGCAAACCCCTGAACAAGGACCTCCAAGTTCTCCAAGTAACTCTTATAATAAAAGGACCACATTTAAAAATATTAAGAAAGACTTTTGAAATGGGATTAACTTTAGTGGTAGAGTTTATACTGTATATACTGTCCCACTACATATATACTTTATTTGTAGATAGAATAGAGTTATTAATAAGAGACTATGCATGGTAATATATTGGTTTTCACTTTCCTTCAATATATCTCGGTTTCTTTGATGCATTTATTCATTTTCTTTGTGAATCTTGCTCAGTGCTTTTGGGGGTCCCAAATCTGTTTTCAGAAAGGAATTAATGATAAGTAATACAGTAAAGACGGTAGTAAAAATAAGACATAAAACTGACATTAGTGTTTGTAAGGAGGATTTATATCCATGAAAATCTGCTTCTGCCCGCTTTCTTTATGTAAACTATGTGGCTTCCTATCTCATGCATCCTAATCCTACATGCAGCTCCAGATGGAATGTTTTATTTGGAAACATCCTAGATCAGGGTAGAGGTCTCATGGGCTTGCAGAAAGTTGGTTTGATAAAATGTGCTCTACAGATAATCTACTCCCGTCATCTATTTTCCTACCTATATAAGACTTTATTAGTGCCACGCCTTTACCCTGTATCTGTATATATACCTTATCCAATCAGTCCAATCAAAGCAAGCCCTGAAACCATATATTTTTCTTGAATCTCTCAACAAAACCTGAAAGGGGGTTCTTTTCCAACTATGCCTTATTGTGGACAGGTGAGGGTACCTTTTGCGTGGAGCATGCTCATCAATGCCCGTGACCAGGTGGAACATGCAGCCATGTGAAGAATCTAACATTAAGACAGTTCCCCAATGAGCCTTCGCTGTGTGCAGTAATAAAAACATATGCAGTCCTTCTGTGAAGGGACTTGTCCCCTGTAGCTTGGTAGATTGCATTAGGAGGGACATGCTGAGCCTGTGCCCACTCCACCAGTCCAGTTTACCCCTATTATCTCACTCCCAATAACAGAATGGGGTCTCACTGTGCACATAGCGCAGACCTCATGAATGCTCATCAACTCCTTTACTTCTGTACCCTGTGACCAGGCCATGGATCTCCGTAATATGGGTTTGGATCCGTTTGCTACTGGATACCAACCACTAGGGAGGGAGCTTAGACCTTCTTGCTACTGGAGGACTTGTCACTCTTACCAGGTACCATGCCTAATAACTGGTTGCTTAGTGTCTTGAACTTGTGCTTGGTTACTCTTACCAACTACACTCCTCTTCCTTGTCTTGCCGCGTTAACTCTTTTGTAGTGGTGTTACCTCATATCCCCTTTGTGCTTTACAGACCCCGGTTCTTTAGATACTCCAGAACACACATGCACCCCTTTGGATAACTTCAGACCAAGCTCAGAATGGCTAATGTAACTTTACTGAACAAGTTGCAGCGTAACATAGTTAATATAGTTACATAGTCAGTCTGGTTGAAAAACACGTCCACCCAATTCAATCAATAAAAGGAGAAACAAAATCATACAACCTTTCATATATACACAATCCTTTACCCACAGTTGATCCAGAAGAAAGCAAAAAAAAACCCAGCAAAGCATGGTCCAATTTGCTCCAGCGGAGGAAACAATCCCTTCCTGATCCCCCAAGAGGCAATCGGATATTCCCTGGATCAACTTTGCCTATAAATGTTAGTATCCAGTTATGTTATGTTGATTTAGGAAAGAATCCAGGCTTTTTTTTTTACAGCAATCTACTGAGCTAGCCAGAACCAGCTCTCGAGGGAGTCTATTCCACAATTTCACAGCTCTCACTGTGAAGAAACCTTTCCATATTTGGAGATTAAATCTCTTTTCCTCCAGACATAAAGAATGCCCCTTGTCCTCTGTGATGACCATAAAGTGAATAACTCAATACCAAGTTCATTATATGGACCCCTTATGTATTTATACATGTTGATCATAATCCCCTTTAATCTCCTCTTCTCCAGAGAGAATACATTCAGTTCCTCCAATCATTCCTCATAGCTGAGCTCATCCCTGCCTCTTATCAGTTTGGTTAACCCCTCTCTACACTATCTCCAGTTCCCTGATATTCTTTTTGTGAACTAGTGTCCATATTCCAGATGAGGTTTTACTAATGATATGTACAGGGGCAAAATGATATCTCTCTCTCTGGAGTCCATACCTCTCTTAATACAAGAAAGGATTTTACTTGCTTTGAAAATGATCAAGCCTATGATCTACCAGAACCCCCAGATCCTTCTCCACCATTGACTCCCCCATTGTACTTCCCCTAGTATTTATGATGCATGCATAGTCTTGGCCCCCAAGTGCATAACTTTACATTTATCAACTTTCAACCTTATTTGTCACATAGTCACCCAAATAAACAGTGAATTGAGGTCTGCTTGTAAATTGGAGACATCCTGTAAGGACGTTATTCCATTGCATAGTTTGGTGTCATCTGCAAAGACTGAAATTGTAATTTTAATAGCAGACCCTATATCATTTATAAAGGTATTAAAAAGGAAGGGTCCCAGCCCTGAACCTTAGACCATTCAGAGTATGAATCATTAACCACTATTCTCTGAACACAGTCTTTTAACAGTTTAATATGAACAGCATCCTTATCTGTAATCTAACTACAGTTGTGTGGCTGCCCAGGAATACCTTCATGAGGTGATAATCCATGACTTGGACGTCTTCCAAAAATCTCAATGCTTTCAGCCATGAGCAGAAATTGCAACAAAAAAAACCCCTAGACCTCAGCCTTCCCCCTTTTTATAGCACAGGTGGGCTGGCGGAGACCAAACATCTTGGGAACTGAGCACACAAGACTTAACCCTTTCCCCCGGCCTGGGCCAGTCCCAAGCTTACTCCACAACTGGCCTACAAACTTTTTTTTAGATTTAGGTAAGGAAAGGGTTGGATCCTAGTCAAGTTTTTATTAATGCCTGTGTCCCCATAGTCTTGTCTATATTTCTATTGCACACCTTTCTGGCAAACAAGGCTCATTCAAGGTTGGGTGCTGCAGCGATTATCAGCTGGATCCTGGAGACGTCATGTAAGTGTACATATTCACTCTGAAATGTTGCACTTTTCTGTGATGTGATCTTTCTACAAAAAAGAAACATTTGGACAGTGATCCATGGTGTGTTGGCGAATATGTACACTTGTGCCCCCATAGTGACAGCAAATGGGGGGGAAATCCAAAATGTTTGAGTTGACCCCAGAACAAGGGGTGAGAGGAAGTCTTTCAATAGGGACATCTGCTCCAGCGACAAGCTGGCCATATATGGCTAGTATTTAAAACAAAAATTCCTGGAAAAAGAAAGCTCTGGGAATGTCTTTACCCTGAGTTAATGTGTGTCTTTTATATCTACCTGTCACTCATCTTTAACTCTTTCCCTGTCACCGAAAAAGGCCTTATGTTGGGGCAGCATTACACTGTAAACAGACTCCTGGCTGCAATAGCTGGGAGTCTCTTTATATTTCTTACATTAACTGAAGGCTTTCTAGGGCTGTAAAGCCACCTGATAACTTCCACATACACTGTATACACTTATGTGATTGCGATAAAGTTAATTAAAAAAAAGTTTTAAAAATCATAGCTATAGCCTAAATTTAGTAAAAAAAAAGTCAGCACAAAAGATGGTATATACAATCAATGTGAAGTGTCCCTTTTACTGCTGACTGCAGATTTAGTTATAAGTATAATACAGGATTTATATAGCGCCAACAGTTTTTGCAGCACTTTACAAAATGAAGGCAGGCATTACGTTACAATATAATTCAATGCAAGCAGAGGCCTGCATATTAGGCCTCATGCACACTGGTCTCTTTTAAACACAGATTATTCTAACAGGGGAAAATCAGCGTATTACTCACCTAATCTGCATTTTTACCAAACAGTTTAGGTGAGCTTAGCAGAGTTTAACAGAGTTTGGAGTTTAGGCATTTATTTATTTAATTGGCCAGAAGTTTTATTTATTTTGGCCATTGAAATAAATAAATGCTGAAGTGCTAAAGGAGCATTTATGCATGTTTATTGTGGTCTAAAAAAAATGGCCTTTCCTGTCCTTGGTCCATGTTGGACTGGAAGGCCTCTATGCTAAATGAAGGGAAGATATCACAGACATGGATGAGGAAGATTGGGAGGAAATTTGTAAATACCCCTTTCTGCAGTTGGTAGCTACACCGAGCTTATCTTACACCCCAATGTTTGAATAGAATTTAACCAGTTGCCTATCCCCATTGCTGGAAGTGCTCTAGTACAGTTGCTGATTTCCTGCACATATTTTGGTCCTGCCCTAAGGTCCACTGATTCTGGGGAGAGGTAACTTTATTTCCATCTTGACCACTATACCTATACCACTGTCATTGGAGGTCTGCTTGCTTGGTTTGGTGGGTTCCTTAGCAAAAAAAAAAATAAAAAAAAGTATTTTTCTGCCATCACTTTTCTATGTTTCAAACAAAACTCTCCTTAGCCTACTTTTGGTTTACGCACGGAAGAACTTTGTCTTCAAATGGAAATCCCCTGATGCTTCCTCCATAGATTTTTGAAAAGGCCTGGTGAATAATTCCATCCCATTATATATTATATCAAGCTATCTATATCTCTTGGAGTTGTCCCACTAAATTTAACAAGGATGGAATATGGCATATCTGGATGGAGTCACCAAATACTAATGCATCCCAATAATCTCTTGGTACTCTATCTGGGTATCCTAGTGTAGCCACTTCTAGGTGCTGAGGACCCTGGCCTGCGGTCTGGCCTTTTTTGTTACCTAAACCTGACACGTGAGAGCTTACAAGCTAATGTTTTCTTCTTTGTCTCCTTTTTCCATCAAGAAGAAATGGACTGTTGGTGACTACTACATTCATTTTGTGGAACCGCTAAGATGTTGGTTGTAATTGTCTACTAAAGTTGTCTATATACTTTATGTTTTATGAACCTACGAGCTGGGGAATGCCCAGAGGCTCTGTTTCGTATGCCCTATTTTTCTATAAACTAAATAAAGAGAATTTAGTTTAAAAAAAAAATTGCCTCTCCTGAATGCGATTTTAGGGTGTTCAGAAAACATCCTCTAAGCTTCCCTGTTACTAAACTGCTAAAAAGGTTCATGCGTGCGTGGACACATAGGATAACATTAGGGGATTTCAAGGGCAGAAAAAAAAACAGCAGTTTTACAGCAGCAGTGTGCATAAGACCTTAGAGTTTGAATTTTACATTCTCTGATCCCCCTATTCCTGCAGCAGTAATTTTCCGGTACTACAGAAGTTAATAGAGCCAAGGGACTTCCCAGAAAGCAATCATCAAGAGTACTAGAGCTTCCATGAATAAAAAGCCACTTTAAGATTGAAGGGCGGGTGGATGGAAAAAGGTTTGCCTTCTACATTCATAGATTGCTTTTCATTCATGGAGGTTATAGTACAGTTTCTATGAATGGAGGAGGGGGACGGAAAGGGTGTTCATAGTCGGACCTTTTGATGAGTGCGTAGGACAGGTCCATATCAAGGAGTGCGATCAGAAGATGGAAGATTTCAACTAAATCCGCAGCCATCAGCACAAGGGACACTTCACACCTTCACACTGATTGTAAGTACTTTACCTTATGTTGATTTTTTTTGTTTAAATGTTTTGGCTAAACTCAGATTTTAAATAAAATTCATGTAAAAAAGCACAAAAGATTGTAAAGCCCCCAGCCCCATGTGCACATACAAGTGGAAAAGTGTGTATCAGGTGCACCTACGGATAAGAAAAACAATTAGGCTACACATATTAGTAGTGTTGAGCGAACCCGGACTGTAACGTTCGGGTCCGTACCGAACTTTAGGGTGTCCGTGGCACGGACCCGGACCCGGACATTTCAAAAATCGTTCGGGTTCGGTCCGGGGTTCTGCTATTTTACTCCACGTGTTGAGAAGCTGCAGGGCAGCCAATCAACAAGCGTTTCACTGGTTTGCCCTTAGAAGCCATCACAGCCATGCCTACTAATGGCATGGCTGTGATTGGCCGGTGCATCATGTGACCCAGCCTCTTTATAAGCTGGAGTCACAGTGCTGCAGTCACATGCTCCTTGGGTTAGTATAGGGAAAGGAAGCTGACGGCGTGAGGGACAGATTTTAGCCATTTTAAGACCTGATCCTGCATCCTGAGATAGATTACTTTACTACTGCTGTCTGGTGCCTGTGGGATTTCAAGCCATGCCT
>BLSH010302413.1:620714-634161 GCA_018402905.1 Glandirana rugosa | reverse complement strand
CAAATTCTGACCCTACCATCTGAATGTCGCAGCTGAAATCGAGACTCATCAGACCAGGCAATGTTTTTCCAATCTTATGGTCCAATTTTGGTGAGCCTGTGTGAATTGTAGCCTCAGTTTCCTGATCTTAGCTGAGAGGAGTGGCACCCGGTGTGGTCTTCTGCTGCTGTAGCTCATCTGCTACCTATGCTCAGTTTGAGGTGATGAAGGGTAGCTGAATCTGAACCGCACTGAAATCAGTGGGAGCTGATTGTTAAAGACCAATAATGGCAATTTTATGGACTAATAGGCAAGGGAATGTCAAACAAATAGCACGTGGCAATGCCAACCAAAGCAAAAACAAAAAAAAAAAAAAAAAGAAGAAGAGAGAGAAAGAGCACAAACTCACCACACCAGGATTATGCTCCACATTTCTCTCTTTATATTGTTAAAGCTTCTAGATTTTCTTGGTATGGAAAGCTAAACAGCTTTCATCATCAGTTGCAGTGGGCTTTGTTATGGCATTGACAGGCTTCTATTTATCAGTAAATAGTTATAAGACAAAGCTGTGCTTGTAGCTGAGGCTTCCAATCTGGGCTTGCATGGCTCAATGAATTTTGAGTCCCCAGATAGCAGAGCCAGTAGGGGTATTCCTGATCTGTCCCTCCTCAACAGGAACATCTCCCTAGCACTAAATACACTGTCCTTAACCTGTCCCTACTCTGTCCACTTCACAAATGCGCCAACTGCAGAGGGACAGAGCTCTTTTTTAGCGTTACCCTCACTAAAGATGGCCACAGAGGTAACCCAGTGTTGCAGCATCCAATCGGACAGCTGCTTTCCTGATGACACCTATGGAGGCTTCAGAGTAACAAAGCTCTTATCCTCCATTCTCGCTGTACAGCAGTCAGCAAAAAAACACCACCTACAGAGGGGAGGACAACACAGCTAGCAAGCAATTGAGCTGCAAGTTTGAAAATGACTTGTTAAGCTATTGCTAGACTTGCCAGGCTTCACAGGTTTCTTGTACAATTGCAGAAAGTCCGCATTGCATAACTCTATATAAACTTTCTTTGCAAACATTCTGCAAGTCTGCTGTAAGTTCTCGTTCAGTAATGTTGTGCAATAGTCATCCCACCACAGCGGTCACTGTGGCTGAATTTTCATGCTGTAGACTTGCAGAGCTCTTGCTGTAGACTCACCACTGCAACTTTGCTCTTGCTAGAGACTTGCCACGCATATTTGCTACAAATTGGAAAAGTGTCAACTAGAATTTGTGCGTCAAATGCTTTGCAAGTGTACAACATGCTAGTGAAAATGTGCAGCAAGCAGTGGTGGCTCGTCCATAGAGGGTGCACGGGTGCCGCCCCCCCCCATGCATGCGTTCGGCCCCCTGATCTACATATCAGGGGTGCCGGACTATGGATTTCAGTGGGGGGGGGGTGCTTTTTTGAAGCACATGATTAGAGCCAGAGGCTCTAATAGGTTTCAAAAAAGGGTGGTTTCGGGGCGCAGTTCTCACGGTTGTGTGACGGTAGCGAATTCATTTTCGCTATTTTCATGAGACCTGTTTCCCGATTGGCCAAAGCGTCTGGCGATCCTATTGGACGCATAGTGCTTTGGAGGAACAGGGAGGAGACACACAATGGAAGAGGCTGCGGAAGCAGTGGACACCGGAGCCGCCGCCTGCACCCGAGGAGAGGAGGAGATGACATCACAGCCCGCCAGGCTCGGGTAGGTGCCTGATTGCCAGCAGCCCGAGGGGGAGGTGGGGGGTTTGTCTGTCCTGCACCGCGGGCCACGGGGGGGGGGGGTTCAGTCCCGGAGGGTGCTGTCAGTGCTGCCCAGAGGGGGGGTGATTGTTTGCCACCCCCTCCAAAAGAAAAACCCAATAGCCGCCACTGACAGGAAGTTAACAGACTTACAATTCAGCACTGCCACAAGTTTTAGGCAAGTTATCCTTGCTATCTGGGAACCTTCTGTCTACACGTAGTTCTGTAGATCTCAATTTTTTACTGAGATCTTAGCAGCAAAACATTGTTTATGCAGTAAAAAACACCAACATTTTGGAGACACAGAGGTCCACTTTCTGTCGCCTTAAAAAAGGAAGTCTCTTTGTCTCTGAAACATTGGTGCTTTTTATTGTATAAGCATCTAAGATCTCAGTAATAATTTGAGATCCATTATTTTTGTGTACTGGCTATTTTATATCTTTAGAAATGAACACCCAACAAAAGTTTAAGATCTTTCCCACTCTAGACAACAAATAAATCAATAATGGTTTTGGCTGAATTTAGGCTTTGAAGCGATACCATCAGTGAACCAAAAAAGTTTTAATGGCAGTTCCCGACCCAAAAGAAGTTTGAGATTTTCCACATTCTATCCAAATAAATCAATCAATAATGTTTTTGGCTGAAGTTAGGTCAGTGAACCAAAAAGCCTTTATGGCAGTTCCCAGCAGTAGAAGAGCTATTATACTTGCCTCTCAGAAGGCCCGGTGTCTGCTACCTTTTCACATTCAAGATTTACAGCCTCTGTCAAACTCTTCAGCATTCGACACTTTGATGTCTGCTGTGTCTCCCCAGGCCTAAATTGTCTCTAGTATGTGTGTGTATGTATGTGAGTTAGGGACCTTAGATTACAGGCTCCTTGAGGGCAGGGACTGATGTGAATGTACAATATATACAATATTTTATCGAAAGTATTGGGACGCCTACCTTTACAGGCCCATGAACTTTAATGGCATTCCAGTCTTAGTCTACAGGGTTCCTATTGAGTTGGCCCACCCTTTGCAGCTATAACAGCTTCAACTCTTCTGGGAAGGCTGTCCACAAGGTTTAGGAGTGTCTATGGGAATGTTTGACCATTCTTCCAGAAGTGCATTTGTGAGGTCAGGCACTGATGTTGGACGAGAAGGTCTCCACTCTAATTCATCACAGGGAACACCACAGTTGCCAGGGAACACCACAATGTTAATGCTACACCTAGGTTGGGCAAAAAGGACAGCATTCTATTTTTCTTGAAGTGGTAAGTTTACGTACGAATTGTTTAACTTTCAATTGACACAGCCAAATAAAAAATCTTAAAGCCCAATGGGAAACCTGAAAATGTATATTTTACAGGTACTTATGTAGCGTTGACAATTTATGCAATGCCTGACATACGCTATATTGTCAAAAGTATTGAGACACACATAAACTTCCCAGTCTCAATCCGTAGGGTTCAATGATTTGGACCAGTGCACAAAGCAAGGTCCATAAAGACATAGATGAGTGAGTTTGGGGTGGAGGAGCTTGGCTGGCCTGCACAGAGTCCTGACCTCAACCTTATAGAACACCTTTGGGATGATAGGATAGATAGAGGGTTGTTCCCACGTGGGATTATACGGTGCACGAGAATAAATACTTTTGCAAACTATATTTTATAAAAACATTGTATCTTTTATTAGTTTATAACATATCTTTTAAAGAGACAAAAACAAACTTCATATAAAACCATACAGTACAGCTGTTGACGGGTTGGTGATTCCCCCATACAGAGAGATTTATTATTGCTGGTGGTGGATCAGACGATTATTGTCCCGACATGTTTCGCCTGGATAGGCTTCCTTAGGGGATCTAATAGTCCGCCATCAACTGTATGCTTAAGTAACGGGATACACCCAATACAGCCGATGTAATAAGATGCTTGTGCACCCCCAGTCTCCAGCTGGAGACTGGGGGCGCACAAGGATCTTATTACATCGCAGGTGTGGTATTGAGGCTCTTATCTATTTCAATTGACAAATGCTACACCTAGGTTGGGCAAAAAGGACAGCATTCTATTTTTCTTGAAGTGGTAAGTTTACGTACGAATTGTTTAACTTTCAATTGACACAGCCAAATATTGTGGTGTTCCCTGGCAACTCAGACTAATAGGACATAGTTGTAGGCACCTCATCCCAATAGTTAATAGGATAGATAGAGGGTTGTTCCCAAGCGGGATTATACGGTGCACAAGAATAAATACTTTTGCAAACTATATTTTATAAAAACATTGTATCTTTTATTAGTTTATAACATATCTTTTAAAGAGACAAAAACAAACTTCATATAAAACCATACAGTACAGCTGTTGACGGGTTGGTGATTCCCCCATACAGAGAGATTTATTATTGCTGGTGGTGGATCAGACGATTATTGTCCCGACATGTTTCACCTGGATAGGCTTCCTCAGGGGATCTAATAGTCCACCACCAACTGTATGCTTAAGTAACGGGATACACCCAATCACCTAACTAGGGGCGCACGTAGTCCACAACCACAGGAAACCCAGCACTTCCGCCATTGCAGGAGACACATATAGTCCAAGATGCATCACATGGTAACTTCAGTCTTTACTGGGGGCGTGGAAAAAGACCACCACATGGTCCAACAATAGGCATATAATAGGTCCCTTGCAATTAAAGGGCCAATCTACATAGTAGATAAGAGCCTCAATACCACACCTGCGATGTAATAAGATCCTTGTGCGCCCCCAGTCTCCAGCTGGAGACTGGGGGTGCACAAGCATCTTATTACATCGGCTGTATTGGGTGTATCCCGTTACTTAAGCATACAGTTGATGGCGGACTATTAGATCCCCTAAGGAAGCCTATCCAGGCGAAACATGTCGGGACAATAATCGTCTGATCCACCACCAGCAATAATAAATCTCTCTGTATGGGGGAATCACCAACCCGTCAACAGCTGTACTGTATGGTTTTATATGAAGTTTGTTTTTGTCTCTTTAAAAGATATGTTATAAACTAATAAAAGATACAATGTTTTTATAAAATATAGTTTGCAAAAGTATTTATTCTCGTGCACCGTATAATCCCACGTGGGAACAACCCTCTATCTATCCTATCATCCCAAAGGTGTTCTATAAGGTTGAGGTCAGGACTCTGTGCAGGCCAGCCAAGCTCCTCCACCCCAAACTCACTCATCTATGTCTTTATGGACCTTGCTTTGTGCACTGGTCCAAATCATTGAACCCTACGGATTGAGACTGGGAAGTTTATGTGTGTCTCAATACTTTTGACAATATAGCGTATGTCAGGCATTGCATAAATTGTCAACGCTACATAAGTACCTGTAAAATATACATTTTCAGGTTTCCCATTGGGCTTTAAGATTTTTTATTTGGCTGTGTCAATTGAAAGTTAAACAATTCGTACGTAAACTTACCACTTCAAGAAAAATAGAATGCTGTCCTTTTTGCCCAACCTAACTCCTGATTGGTCCTTCAGAAAAATGGATGGCTTTAAGACCTAAAACCAACTTATAGGAAGTGGAAGGAAGCAGGTGAGTGTTCCATTGCCTCTACAAAAGTTGGAGTTTGCAAAGAAGGTTGCTCTAATATGCAATCCATCCATGGGGGTCTATAAGTTATGTCCTTAATTTTTATGTTGCTAATTTAAAAGTAGACTCAAGGAAATCCAACGACCCCCCCAACCCTAGCAACCCCCAACCACCCCGCCCGACCAGAAGGTATGGGTGAGAGGGGATAAAAGGAAGGTTTAGGTAAAAAAAGAAAACGAATGAAACCACCACATTTATTGATTGGTAAACGGACACATTTTTGTTTTAGGTTTAATGCCGCTTTGAAGGGTAACTTGACTTTCGTGGGGTAAAAAAATAGCAAACAAAAAAATGAACATAGTGTATACAAGCACAAGTCATGCTGTAATTAAATGGCATTGAAACAAAATTACCTTTCTCTTTCAATCTGCAGCACTGTAATTTTCTGTAAATTGCAATGTAATATGGCTATCTGGAGGTATTCTGTACACAGATGGTTTACAGAACGCCTCCCAGATATGTCATTTCCTGCTTGTGTGATTGACTTACTGATTTTGAAGTCTGCACTGAAGTACAAGTCAGATTTTGAGCATCCCCTGCAACAAAATGTCATGTTTTGGTGAGATACTCCTAAAGGGAAATCACATCTAAAGGAATGCAGACCTTGCAATTTCCTCATTAGAGCCCTGCAGGTGCACCACTCCCATACTGATTCACTTTGCACATGGACACAGACAAGCAATCAGCAATATTTCTTCAGAATACTGTAACAAAAAGTAGGACTCTGCAACAAAGTTTGTTAAAATCCTTGCAATTTACATCGCCCAGAGGGGAATGTTTTTTTTTCCTTAACAAAAGTGGAGTTACTCTTTAAATATGTGGTGCTGACCGGTTTTCTTTAATAGATTCTGACTGAAATAATAGAAAACAAAGATTTGGCCACACATTCTATTCTAGATCATAGTCGATTCTCTGTGAAGACATTCTTTTCTTTCTTTCATAACAACACAATACATTAGGACAGACAACGAGGGATACTGGTACACAATGCCCCATGCTGCATGTGATTTCATTTGGCAGAGAGGCTGAGTAGCATCATATAAGCCTAAAAAACAATCAATCCTACTTCAACTTTCATAAAACTTAGAAAGCGTCACAATAGAAATTCCTATATTGGGCCATGCCACTCAAAATGCCTCAATGCTTTCTGATTGTGTATGAAAGATACACTACAAAAAAAATGCCTTTTAAAACACTCCAGAGAAGCATAAAAGTGGAGATGGACTTTGTCTGTGGCCCAATAAATCAGTTTATTGTCTGGTAAAATCAGACACTAGGCAGTTTGTTATTGTCGGGCTCCAGTTCACTTTTACGCTTTTCTGAGCTGGAAACTTTCAGCAACTATACTGATAAATGATATTAAAGTTTTACCAAAGTTTATCCAAGTATGGAAAAACAACTATAGTGAGAGCGTTGTTCTGCAAATACTTTAACATGAATGTACCGTATTTATCGGCGTATAACACGCACCTTGATTTTAGGGAAGTTTCAGGGAAAAGAAAACTTAAATTTTAAATAAAGAACTTTGAAGCAAAATAAGGGTCAGTGCCCATCGATGCAGCCTCACCATTGCAGCCTGATCAGTGCCCATGTGCAGCCTCACCATTGCAGCCTGATCAGTGCCCATTTGCAGCCTCACCATTGCAGCCTGATCAGTGCCCATCTGCAGCCTCAGTATTGCAGCCTTATCAGTGCCCATCTGCAGCCTCATTATTGCAGTCTGATCAGTGCCCATCTGCAGCCTGACCATTGCAGCCTGATCAGTGACCATCTGCAGACTGATCAGTGCCCAACTGCAGCCTCATTATTGCAGCCTGATCAGTACCCACCTGCAGCCTCACCATTGCAGCCTGGTCAGTGCCCATCTGCAGCCTCACCATTGCAGCTTGGCCATTGCCAGAGGCGGCTCTCTAATTAGGCAAATGAGGCGGTCGCCTTAGGCCTCGCACTCACAGGGGCCTCATGGCCGCCTAATTTGCTGACGTGTGTGGGAGAGAATGTCCCCCGGTCAGTGTCCCTAAGCTGGTGGGGAGAGTGGACGAGCCTGGTAACGGGTCAGTATAAAGCGCTGCGCTGCTATATTAACAGCGCTGCACTGACCTGAAGCACCTTCCTCCGGCTCCCCCGGCATTCTCGCCACCTCGAGGCCACCTTGCCTACTCTCAGTGTCCTCCAACGCTGCCTGTGTTCCCAGGTCGCCGATTCTGACAGAACACATGCAGACAAATTGTAGAGGTGGAGGCGGAGCTGCTGGCCGCTGCTGAACCCGCCAAGAGGGATGCATGAATGCACATGCAGGAGTTTGTTCAGATGTGTGGAGGGAGGTGAGCTTCCAGCTTTGTGGGAGAACTTGGGACTTGAGGAAGGGACTTAAGATGTGGGATCGGGCGCTGAGAGCAGTGTCTGCAGCAAGGTGGGGGGCCAGTTCTGGTGCTGGGCTGCTAACTTCAGTTGCTCTATGCATGCCACTGCAAGGTGGCCTCTGCAGTGATGGAGCAATAAATTAGGGCTCATTCACACCATATACCACTTTTATACCATCTTCACCCCAATCATGTCATTCTACCCTCCATCATACACTACATACCCCTCCCATGTCACTCTACCCCCCTCTCGAGTCATTCTACCCCCCACCATACATTTCACACTCCTCTCCTGCACATTCTCCCACCTCCATACACTCCGCACTCCTCTCCTGCACATACTACCCACCTCCATACACTCTGCACCCATCTCATGTAAATACTACCCACCTCCATACACTCCGCACCCCTCTCCTGTACATACTACCCACCTCCATACACCCCGCACCCCTCTCCTGTACATACTACCCACCTCCATACACCCCGCACCCCTCTCCTGTACATACTACCCACCACCATACACCCCTCTCATGTCATTCTACCCCCCACCATATACTCCGCACCCCTCTCATGTCATTCTTTCCCCCACCATACACTCCACACCCCTCTCCTGTACATACTACCCACCTCCATACACTCCGCACCCCTCTCCTATACATACTACCCACCTCCATACACCCCGCACCCCTCTCCTGTACATACAGTGCCTTGCGAAAGTATTCGGCCCCCTTTGAACTTTGCAACCTTTTGCCACATTTCAGGCTTCAAACATAAAGATATAAAACTGTAATTTTTTGTGAAGAATCAACAAGTGGGACACAATCATGAAGTGGAACGAAATTTATTGGATATTTCAAACTTTTTTAACAAATAAAAAACTGAAAAATTGGGCGTGCAAAATTATTCAGCCCCTTTACTTTCAGTGCAGCAAACTCTCTCCAGAAGTTCAGTGAGGATCTCTGAATGATCCAATGTTGACCTCAATGACTAATGATGATAAATAGAATCCACCTGTGTGTAATCAAGTCTCCGTATAAATGCACCTGCACTGTGATAGTCTCAGAGGTCCGTGGGCAAAAATTTCAGTCTCTAGATGTGCAAAACTGATAGAGACTTCCGCAAGCGACTTACAGCTGTAATCGCAGCAAAAGGTGGCGCTACAAAGTATTAACTTAAGAGGGCTGAATAATTTTGCACGCCCAATTTTTCAGTTTTTTATTTGTTAAAAGAGTTTGACATATCCAATAAATCTCGTTCCACTTCATGATTGTGTCCCACTTGTTGTTGATTCTTCACAAAAAATTACAGTTTTATATCTTTATGTTTGAAGCCTGAAATGTGGCAAAAGGTCGCAAAGTTCAAAGGGGGCCGAATACTTTCGCAAGGCACTGTATTACCCACCACCATACACCCCGCACCCCTCTCCTGTACATACTACCAACCACCATACACTTCACACTCCTCTCCTGTACTTACTACTCACCTTCATACACTCCGCACCCCTCTCCTGTACATCAGTACTGATCACTCACTGTGTTCATTTAGAAAAGGAAGGGGCTGGTAAATGACCTATTTACCCAGCCCTTTTCCCAGCCTCCATCCTGAAGATCCCCCACAGCAGTCAGCGGGAGAGGAGAGGAGGGAAGTTGGCAGCGCTGTGGGGGGGGGGGGGCACACAGTTAATTTTTACAGCGTGAATTATTTTCCCATTATGGGCGTGAGTGGGGCCTCAGGTCTAAGTTTTGCCTAAGGCCTCACAAAGCCTAGAGTCGCCTCTGGTCATTGCCCATCTGCAGCCTCACCATTGCAGCCTGATCAGTGCCCATCTGCATCCTCACCATTGCGACAAAAAAACACAAGGGGCGCGTGGCCTAGTGCATTATCCTCTATAAAATGTATTAATTAAAAAGTAAGTAGCATACTCGCAAACAAAGTTTGAATATAGGCATATCAAGAGACCACCATCATCAAGGCCTGTACTGTGTACATTCCCCAACTAAGGGGTCTATCTACAGATGGCAATGGCTGACACGTTTCGAGGTGAACCTCTTCCTCAGAACCATCCATATGTGAGTGAGTATGCTACTTACTTTTTAATTAATACATTTTATAGAGGATAATGCACTAGGCCACGCGCCCCCTGTGTTTTTTTGTTGTAGTATTCGGACACCCCAGTCTGTGGGAAGCGGCAAGGCAACCATTACCCTCCTAAAGTCAGCCCAAACTGAGAAATTAGACCCCACCCAGGCCTCTAGCACTGCGCAGGAGATTGATAATCCTTTTTGCCTCAGCATTGCAGCCAGATCGGTGCCCATCTGCAGCCTCTCCATTGCAGCCTGATCAGTGCCCATCTGCAGCTTCATTATTGCAGCCTGATCAGTGCCCATCTGCAGCCTCATTATTGCAGCCTAGTCAGTGCCCATCTGCAGCCTCACCATTGCAGCTTGCTCATTGCCCATCCGCAGCTTCACCATTGCAGCCTGATCAGTGCCCATCTGCAGCCTCACCATTGCAGCCTGATCAGTGCTCATCTGCAGCCTCATTATTACAGCCTGATCAGTGCCCTTCTGCAGCCTCTCCATTGCAGCCTGATCAGTGCCAATCTGCAGCTTCATTATTGCATCCTGATCAGTGCCCATCTGCAGCCTCATTATTGCAGCCTGGTCAGTGCCCATCTGCAGCCTCATTATTGCAGCCTGGTCAGTGCCCATCTGCAGCCTCATTATTGCAGCCTTGTCAGTGCCCATCTGCAGCCTCATTATTGCAGCCTGGTCAGTGCCCATCTGCAGGCTCACCATTGCAGCCTGATCAGTACATATCTGCAGCCTCAATATTGCAGCCTGATCAGTGCCCATCTGCAGCCTCATTATTGCAGCCTGGGCAGTGTCCATCTGCAGCCTCACCATTGCAGCCTGATCAGTACATATCTGCAGCCTCAATATTGCAGCCTGATCAGTACATATCTGCAGCCTCAATATTGCAGCCTGATCAGTGCCCATCTGCAGTCTCATTATTGCAGCCTGATCAGTGCCCATCTGCAGACTCACCATTGCAGCCTGGTCAGAGCCCATCTGCAGCCTCACAGGTGATCCTCGCTAATCTAATAATTAGCGCTCGTCCCCCTGTTCTAATAATCTAATGGCGCTCGTCCCCCTGTTCCCTCTGAGGCAGCCTAATGCAAGTAGTGCGTGTTATACTCTGATAAATACGGTAATTATATTTACTGTACATGTGTGTGTGTGTAATTTATATAATATATTTTACATATGTATATATATATATATATATATATATATCTATATATATATATATGTACAGTATATATATATATAGATATATATATATATATACAGTATCTCACAAAAGTGAGTACACCCCTCACATTTTTGTAAATATTTTATTATATCCTTTCATGTGACAACACTGAAGAAATTACACTTTGCTACAATGTAAAGTAGTGAGTGTACACAGGGCTGCTGTTAGAAATCATGGGGCCCAGTACAGCCTACCTGACAGGGCCCCCCCAACCCTGCCACAGACTCCACCCACCTGCCTGCAGATTTGTCTTCAAATTATTTTTATCTTCCCGCAGCCTGTTATAAATTTAATTAGACTTGAATCTGAACATGCCTTAGCCAGGCTCATCCCTGCTCATGAGAATGCTGAATGCTGCAGCTGACTTTACGGCCTCGATTTTCCCAAAGCCATAAGGTATATCTATTATGTGTTTAAATCAGCTGAATCATGCACTCCAATAATTATTTAAAAATCATTTTGAACCAATTCACACTAGCATTGCTCTCTGAAAAGCAATCTGCATTTGGATTGCTCTTCAGAGAGCAGTTAGCTAGTGGTGAGGAGGCATTGTATCACCTCCTCAGCACCTGTTTTAAACACTTAAAAATCCTGATTGCAGTTGAATGGGATTGTGTTGCACACATAACATGGTCGGTGGTGACAGTGCGGATAAAAGCATTGTAGTTGTGGAATATGTAAGTTCCCCTCCACTGCCTTTCCAGAATTAGGGTTCTTTCAAACAAAGCCACTCTGCTCAGCAGGGGATCCGTGAGCGCATTCCCTGCTGAATTGGACAGATGTCAGTGCTTTGACATCTGTGCCAGTTCAGTTTGTGTCCACTTACGCCACAGCGGACAGGGGTTCACTTATAATGGCTCTATAGGTAGCCGGATGTAAACAGACTCATGTCCATTTACATCAAGCTACCTCTGATCTGGCATGCTTGAATCTGCAAATAGAAAGCATGCAGTCCTTTTTTGGTACTCCCGTAGACCAACATGGAGCTTTCATTCAGGCCCACATGAAAAACTGACAGGTGGGCCTAATTGGAAAGCCTGGGTGAAAGGTTCTCAAAGGGGAGTGGTGGGGGCAGTAAAAACAAGGCTCAGCTGCATGTTTTTATTGCCCCATAAAACACAAGTGTAAAGTAACATTTCATGCTTATGATCATCATCATTATGATGATCACAGTGCAGCAGGTGTATGGTTCTGTCACAGTGTTACATGGCTGTTGACTGTTATGGCTGTACTGTGTACAGTCTGTAACACACAGTGCAGCCATAAGTTAACTAAGTCAGCACCTAACAGCCATGTAACATGTGGGGAATCCACCTTCCTTCCAGAGTTGTAATCATTGTATGTAGTGTGTTGCCACTTGCCTGAGGCTGTGTACTGCCCTCACCAAGAGTTTAAGCATGCTGCTCCCCTTCAGCTGTCTGCTGTCTCATGTTAAACTCTTCCTCACACCACTGCATTTACCGAGGGAGCGGTGCACAACAGGATCAATCTGCCGGCATAAGCAGTGGGCGGCCGTGGCTGGAACTATATGCGCACTCAGTATACTGCAAGGACTTGTATGCCTGTGCCCGAAAATTGGAAAAAAGTCCACCTCGTGGCTCTGACCTTCTTGGCCCACCTGCTGACCGAATGGGGCTCAGGAAAATATAATTACACCCTGGTATGCAAGTATAATCGGCTGTGTACTTTAGCAAAAGTCTTTCATTTATTTAAGCAGAATTTAACTATGAAGTTGCCCGGGTCCCCCTGTGGAGCTGATGGGGCCGGGGCCCAGGCCCGGGCCCGGGCCCGGTACAACAGGGCCTGTTCTACTGCCCTATCAGCGGCTCTGAGTGTACAGCTTGTATAACAGTGTAAATTTGCTGCCCCCCTCAAAATAACTCAACACACAGCCATTAATGTCTAAACCGCTGGCAAAAAAGTGAGTACACCCCTAAGTGAAAATGTCCAAATTGGGCCTAAAGTGTCAATATTTTGTGTGGCCACCATTATTTTCCAGCACTGCCTTAACCCTCTTGGGCATGGAGCTCACCAAAGCTTCACAGGTTGCCACTGGAGTCCTCTTCCATGAAGACATCACAGAGCTGGTGGATGTTAGAGACCTTGCACTCCTCTACCTTCCATTTGAGGATACCCCACAGATGCTCAATAGGGTTTAGGTCTGGAGACATGCTTGGCCAGTCCATCATCTTTACTCTCAGCTTCTTTAGCAAGGCAGTAGTCGTCTTAGAGGTGTGTCTGGGGTTGTTAACATGTTGGAATATTGCCCTGCGGCCCAGTCTCCGAAGGGAGGGGATTACTGTGAAATCCGGGTTAAACCTGTAAAAGTGAATCCCCACATGAGTGAAAAAACGGTCGCCAAATCTGTAATTACCGACACACAACTCAATAAAACTCCCCCCGTCGTTT
>BLSH010302413.1:598414-619659 GCA_018402905.1 Glandirana rugosa | reverse complement strand
ATATATATGTCATAGAGTGTTTTCACTCATGTGGGGAGTGTAAAAACATTTATAAAATAATATAGTAAAGTACACTGTTGTGATTTGACATTTAATCATTCACATGTCGAACATATTATCACATTTAAACGACAGGGGAATTTTATTGAATTGTGTGTCGGTAATTACAGATTTGACGACCGTTGTTTTCACTCATGTGGGGATTCACTTTTACATGTTTAACTCGGGTTAATCGGTAAAAGGGAGGGGCCACAGTACACCGAGCAATCACAAGGTTCTAGAGTCCACACTTACCTTTCGTCAACACAATTTAAACCACAATAGTGAGAGTGAGAGAGTATGACCAGTGACCCCATGAGGAGCCATGTTGAACTTCCAGTGACCAGTATGAGAGAGTGAGAGTGATAACACCAAATTTAACACAACTGCTTTCCATTCACACCTGAGATCTTGGAACACTAACGAGCCACATGACACCGGGGAGGGAAAATGGCTAATTGGGCTCAATTTGTACATTTTCACTTAGGGGTGTACTCACTTTTGTTGCCAGCAGTTTAGACATTAATGGCTGTGTGTTAAGTTATTTTAAGGGGACAGCAAATTTACACTATTATACAAGCTGTACACTTACTAATTTACAGTTTAGTGTTGTCACATGAAATGATATAATAAAATATTTACAAAAATGTGAGGGGTGTACTCACTTTTGTGAGATACTGTATATATACTATATTGTCAAAAGTATTGGGATGCCTGCCTTTACATGTATGTCAACTTTAATGGCATCCCAGTCTTAGTCCGTAGGCTTCATTATTGACTTGGCCCACCCTTTGCAGCTATAACAGCTTCAACTCTTCTGGGAAGGCTTAGTTTGTAGGTTTAGGAGTGTGTCTATAGGAATGTTTGACCATTCTTTCAGAAGTGCATTTGTGAGGTCAGGCACTGATGTTGGACGAGAAGGCCTGGCTCGCAGTCTCCACCCTAATTCATCCCAAAGGTGTCCTATCAGGTGGAGGTCAGGACTCTGTGCAGGCCAGTAAAGTTCCTCCACCCCTAACTTGCTCATCCATGTCTTTATGGACCTTGCTTTGTACACTGGTGCGCAGTCATGTTGGAACAGGAAGAGGCCATCCCCAAACTGTTCCCACAAAGTTGGGAGCATGAAGTTGTCCAAAATGTCTTGGTATGCTGACGCCTTAAGAGTTCCCTTCACTGGGACCAAGGGGCCAAGACCAACCCCTGAAAAAGAACCCCAAGCCATAACCCCCCCTCCAACAAATGATTATAACCAGTGCACAAAGCAAGGTCCATAAAGACACGGATGAGCGAGTTTGGGGTGGAGGAACTTGACCCTACAGACTAAGACCTGAATCTGAACCCTACAGACTAAGACTGGGATGCAATTCAAGTTCATGTGCATTCAAAGGCATGTGTCCCAATACTTTTGACAATATAGTGTAGATGTATACAATATATATGTAGCGCCCCCAAAGTGTAGGTGTTTTTGTAGAGGTCTTTTTGCTAGGAGAGGCAAAATGTAGTCATGCCTGATGTAAATTGCAGACATGAATGTTTTGATCTGGGCAGGGGAGTGGTTCAGACCTGGAGATTGCAGGAAGGGACAGCCCTTGTATATTCCTCCCCTTGGTTCCAGAAAGTGCTGGAAGGGGGGATGGATGAGGAGGTTTCAATTTCTGTGTATGTTAAGGAGCTTTGCAGGGGGCAGACCTCCTTAAATACTGTGATCTGCCCTGCAGGGAGAGGAGAAGTTTGGGTGGAAGTGTGGAGAATGTAGCAGAGGTGCTGTGGAGGCCTCTACCCAGAAAGGAGCCTCCCGTCTGGGGGGGTGACCTTGAGGCCTGGAGACTCGGGTGCAGCCAGGAGTGGAATTGATTTCCTCAATGTTGGTGTGGCCAGTCCCTTGATAACATCATCATGTACAAAGCAGAACCAGTGGTCTTGCACTGCTTCTGATAATGTTGAGGACTCGTCGTGGACAGGATAATAGAAGATCTGAGTGCCGGCTGCCATGGGACCAAGGTGTGCCATAGGTAGTTGCCTCCATTGTATCATTGTATTCACACATGCCCGGGTGCTGGGTGTAATCGTTGACTCTAACCTCTCCTTCAGCCCCCACAATCAATCACTGGCTAAATCTTGCTGCCTTAACCTCCGCAACATCTCCAGAATTCGACCTTTCCTGACTAACAACACCACAAAACAACTTATTCACTCCTTGGTTATTTCCCCGCCTTGACTACTGCAACTCTCTCCTTAATGGTCTACCCTTATACAGGTTATCCCTCCTTCAGTCTATTATGAATGCAACTGCTAGACTAATACACCTTACTAACCTATCTGTGACTGCTGCCCCTCTTTGCCAATACCTTAACTGGCTTTTCCTACCCCACCATATACAATTCAAAATACTAACCACAATATACAAGGCCCTCTACAACATTGACCCCCAGCTACATCACCAACCTCATCTGCAGATATCGCCCAAATCATCCCCTCCACTCCTCCCAGGACCTCCTGCTCTCTAGCTCCCTTATTACCTCCTCCCATGCTCGCCTTCAGGACTTCTCCAGAGCCTCTCCCGTCCTCTGGAACTCTCTGCCCTGGTATGTCCGATCAGCCCCTACCCTGTCTACCTTTAGGAGATCCCTGAAAACTCATTTATTCAGGGAAGTCTACCCCACCTCCACCTAAGAACTGTACCTGAGCCACCCCCATCAACCCCCCCCCCCGCCGCAGCTACTACCGTTTGTACCACCACCCCCCTCCCTTTAGAATGTAAGGTCTACAAGCAGGGCCCTCCTGTCCCTTCTGTATTGAACTGTATTTTAATTGTGATGCCCCCCCCCCCCTCTACATTGTAAAGTGCTGCGTAAACTGCTAGCGCTATATAAATCATATAATAATAATTAGTATATTGGACTTGGCGCTAGATGGTGCTCTGAGTAATTTCTTCCCTATTGATTGTCCCAACCACTTACGGAGCTCTGTGGGATCGGGCCATTATTTGAAGTGTGGGTTGGTCATCATTTCAAGGAAATCTTGTACCATTCCAAGTAATACCCACGTAGAAAAAGTGGCATCCAGCTGAGGGAGGCAGTCCTTAGAGCTTACCTGGGGGGGTCTGTCAGGTAGTTTTACAGCACAGCAATAATGTTGGCCATATGTTTACCATGATTGCTTGGGTCTCTTTACCCTGAGGAAGAAATAGTGTCTATTCAAAATATGTTGGGAGTGAAGAGAATTGTAGCTAACATGCTCTGATTATCATCATGGCCAAATGTAGTGTTCTTATTTGTATCTATGTTATTTTTAACATGTTTCTGACATTTTATAGATTTACATGTGTTTGTATAAGCAGAATGCCTGAAAGGTCCCATCTAAACATAGTAAGGTTTACTGTATAAAGTGGTTGTAAAGGCTGAAGACTTTTTTACCTTCTGTTAGTAAATTAATGATACGTCAGGAGACAGAGGGATTGAGCTGAGGGGTAGAGAAATAGATTTGAGTGCTGTCAGCGTAGAGGTGGTATTGGAGGCCATAAGAGGCTATCAGCTGACTCAGGGGGGAGGTGTAGATTGAAAATAGGAGAGGTCCAAGAACAGAAAGAACCTTGGGGGACCCCAACAGAGAAAGGAAGAGGAGAGGAGGGAGTAGAATTGTAAGTAACACTAAAGGTGTAGTTGGATAAGTAAGAGAACCAGTGAAGAGTACAGTCACGGAGACCAAAGGCGTGACGTTTTTTTGAGGCGGAAGGGGTGGTCAACCGTATCAAAGGCAGCAGCAAGGAGTAGAAGTACAGAATAGTTTCCATTGGCCGTAAGTAGATTGTTAGTTTTAGGAGAGCAGTTTCTGTGGAGTGTTGAGGATGAAATCCAGGCTGAAGGGGATCAAGAAGGCTATTCTCAGCAAGGTGGTTGCTCAGTCGGTTGTAGACCAGACGTTCAAGGAGTAGGGATGGGCTGTTGAAGTCGAACCTAAGTTCAACTCAAACAACGCCCGTTCGCCTGTTCGGCAAAATTAGAACATTATGGGGGTGTTCGCGGGAACTTCGAGCGCCCCATAATGCGTTCCAATGGTGGGGGAAATGTCATCCACTGATTGGCCAAGGCATGCACATGACCTGCATGCTTTGGCTAATCATAGAGTGCTCTGCTGTGAGAGATATGATTGGCTAAAGGCAGGGTTCCTTTAGCCAATCACTGCTCAGCAGCCTCAATCCACGCCCCACACTATATAAAGCCTCTTGTATAGCGGCTCTATGTATTGTGTGACTAACGGTGGACAGTGAGCTTATCTAGTGAGTGAAGTGTAGGCAGTTCAGTGTAGCTGGTGAAGTGATTATTGTGAAAAACAGATAGATAGATAGATACATACATACATACATACATAGATTGGGTGATCTATATACAGTCAGTTAGTACAGGCAGTTTAGTGTAGAGTGAAGTCTATACTAGATAGAGAGATACTGTAGATAGGACTATCTATATACAGTCAGTTAGTGTAAAGTGAAATATACAGTTGCAAGAAAAAGTATGTGAACCCTTTGGAATGATATGGATTTCTGCACAAGTTGGTCATAAAATGTGATCTGATCTTCATCTAAGTCACAACAATAGACAATCCCAGTCTGCTTAAACTAATAACACACAAAAAATGAAATGTTACCATGTTTTTATTGAACACACCATGTAAACATTCACAGTGCAGGTGGAAAAAGCATGTGAACCCTTGAATTTAATAACCGGTTGAACCTCCTTTGGCAGCAATAACTGCAACCAAACGTTTCCTGTAGTTGCAGATCAGACGTGCACAACGGTCAGGAGTAATTCTTGACCATTCCTCTTTACAGAACTGTTTCAGTTTAGCAATATTCTTGGGATGTCTGGTGTGAATCGCTTTCTTGAGGTCATGCCACAGCATCTCAATCGGGTTGAGGTCAGGACTCTGACTGGGCCACTCCAGAAGGCGTATTTTCTTCTGTTTAAGCCATTCTGTTGTTGATTTACTTCTATGCTTTGGATTGTTGTCCTGTTGAAACACCCATCTTCTGTTGAGCTTCAGCTGCTGGACAGATGGCCTTAAGTTCTCCTGCAAAATGTCTTGATAAACTTGGGAATTCATTTTTCCTTTGATGATACAATCCGTCCAGACCCTAACGCAGCAAAGCAACCCCAAACCACCCCCAAACCATGATGCCCCCACCACCACTACTTCACAGTTGGGACGAGGTTTTGATGTTGGTGTGCTGTGCCTCTTTTTCTCCACACATAGTGTTGTGTGTTTCTTCCAAACAACTAAACTTTGGTTTCATCTGTCCACAGAATATTTTGCCAGTACTGCTGTGGAACATCCAGGTGCTTTTGTGCAAACTGTAAACGTGCAGCAATGTTTTTTTTGGATAGCAGTGGCTTCCTCTGTGGTATTGTCACGGTCCTGGCGGTGGAGTCTGTCTTGTGCAGGGATTGACCGCTCTTGCACACCCGATTCTGGACCCCTGGTAGAGTAGACAGGAAGTCCGAGAGTGCGGGATGGCACGAGGGCTGGAGGATCACTGATGGAGATGTGAAGATCCAGAAGGTAGTGCTGATCAGTGGGATGGTCATGCAAGCCGGGTCGGCAACGGGCAGGCTGTGCGGTACCAAAGGTTCAGGCAGAAGGATTGTCAAGTCCAAGCAGGGTCGTTAACAGGCGGGCAGCAGAAGTGCAGAGGGTCAGGCAAATAGATGGTCGTAGGAAGCCGGGGTCGGTGCAGGCAGCAAACAGCAGGTTGGGCAAGCCGGGTCAAACAGGAAACAGGCAGATACAGGAAACAGAGGTAGAGCTGGGGCTCACAGGTCACTAGACGCTGTAGAATGGACAGCGCTTGCTACAGGAAGCACACTGTTTAAATAGAGCTGCCCGGCACCGCCTCCTCCGCGAGTGCAAGGAAACAACAACAAAATGCAAACAAATCCTCAGCACAATGTTTTTTTAACATTGCCCCCCCCCCCCCCAAGGGGCATCCTCCGGATGCCCAAACGGGCTCTCTTGGTTGGGTGGCTCCGCAAAAAGTCTGGATAAGTTCACGGGCATGAAGATTGCTCTCTGGTTCCCACGAGTTTTCTTCGGGGCCAAACCCCTTCCATTTTTTCAAATACTGTGTGGATCCGGATCTCATCCGACAGTCCAAAATGGCTTAAACCTCAAACTCCTCCTCTCCGTTGACCAGGATTGGGTTTGGTGGACCTGTTTTCCATCCCGGGAACGGGTCAGGGGCGACAGGCTTCAGTAGAGAGACATGGAAGACCGGGTGGATCCGTAGGGAAGGGGGCAGATCCAGTTCAAATGCCACCCAGTTAATCTTCCTCCTGATGGTAAATGGCCCCATAAATCTAGGCCCAAGTTTCTTCGACGGGCAGGCCAACTTGAGGTTTTTGGTAGCCAGCCAGACGCAATCGCCTGGCTGGAGTTCCTCTTCCACCCGCCTTTTCTTGTCTAACCCTTCCTTGTTCGACTCTTGCGTCTTTGTCAGGGTATCCTGCAGGAGCTTGCTATTTGTCCGGAGGAAGCTTGCGATGTCCAGAACAGCCGGGACGGAGCTTTCAACGACCAGTTCTGGTAGGAAGGTGGGGAGGAACCCATAATTCGCCCAGAATGGGGGCTGCTTGGTGGCCAAGTGGATGGTGTTGTTGTACGTGAACTCGGCCAAAGGCAGCAGTGCAACCCAATCCTCCTGAGAGAACGACAAGAAGCAGCGCAGGTACTGTTCCAGCATCTGGTTTGTCCTCTCAGTCTGGCCGCTGGTCTGCGGGTGATATGCCGAAGAAGACGCAAGCTGGATCTCTAGAGCTGCGCACAGAGCCTTCCAAAATCTGGATGTGAACTGGACCCCGCAATTGGATACCACATTGCTGGGTACTCCGTGGAGCCAGACTATCTCCTTAATAAAGGTATTGGCCGTCTCAGCCACTGTAGGGGTTCCCTTCATGGGCAGGAAGTGAGCCATCTTGGTTAGGCGATCCACGATCACGAAAATAGTGGAGTATCCTTCCGATGGGGGGGTTCCACAATAAAGTCCATGGCCAACTGTGACCAGGGGCGTTCAGACACCGGAAGCGGGTTTAGAAGGCCCCAGGTCTTGGCCCTATCCGTCTTATTCCGGGCACAGATGGGGCAAGCCCCGACATATTTTTTGCAGTCTTCCGCAAGGTTCGGCCACCAGAAAGACCGGGCCAGTAATTCGGCTGTTTTCCGGGAGCTGAAGTGCCCAGCCAGATTGTGATCATGGCAGAGGCTCAAGATCCTGAGACGTAGGCCTTCCGGCACAAAGATCCTGTTGTTGAACCACCACAGGCCATCCTTGACGGACAGTCTGGCGTCGTTGGGGCCTGGGGTGCCTGCTAGGTCTCGTCGGATCTGCGACAATGTATCTTCACTGGTCAACAGGAAGTACCTTGCTGGCAATATGGTATCTGGGGGAGCGGTGTTTCCTGGTACAGAGTACATCCTCAAAAGGGCGTCTGGCTTGCCGTTTTTTGATCCTGGCCGATAGGTCAGGTGGAAGTGGAACCTGGAGAAAAAGAGGGCCCATCGGGCCTGCCGAGGCTTCAATCTTTTGGCCATCCTGAGGTACTCCAGGTTCTTGTGGTCTGTGTACACAAGGATAGGATGTGCCGCTCCCTGCAGAAGGTAACGCCATTCTTCCAGCGCTGATTTAATGGCTAATAATTCCCTGTCTCCCACATCGTTGTTCCTCTCAGAGGCAGACAGCTTGCAGGAGAAAAAAGCTACGGGATGCAACAAGGCTTTGGTGCCTTGACACTGTGACAGGATGGCTCCGACCACAGTCTCAGAGGCGTCCACTTCGAGGACATACAGAAGGGTCGGATCGGGGTGTCTCAAGATGGGTGCTGATGTAAATAGGGCCTTGAGTTTCTGGAAGGCCGTTTGGGCCTCAGGGGTCCACAGGAAACGGGTATTTTGTTTGGTTAGCCTGGTGATGGGTTCCACAATGGCTGAGAACTCCTGGATGAACTTCCGATAGAAGTTCGCAAAGCCTATGAACCTTTGGACTCCTTTCCTGTCAGTGGGTGCAGGCCACTCTAGTATAGTGAACACCTTCTGCTGGTCCATATGGATGCCCATGACAGAGATGACTAATCCCAGGAACTGCATGCTGTGTTGTTCAAAAGAGCACTTTTCCGCCTTTGCATATATTCCATGCTGCCGTAGGCAACCTCTGGGGCGTTATGTTCCCAAAGTCTGTGGGCCCAGGCCTGGGGCTCATTCTGGAGCAGGGAGATGATGAACCCCACCTTGGTGGCTTCTAGGGAAAAGGTGCGAGGTTGCAGTCCAAAGTAAAGCTCGCATGAAGTCCGGAAAGCCCGAAACTTGTGTCGATCCCCAGTGAATTTATCTGGCAGCGGGACCTTGGGCTCAGAGGGCAGGGCCACGATGGTGCGGCTCGGGGATGCAGCAGCTCTAGAGGCAGGGGCCGCAGAGAGCTCCTGTACCCGCCCCTCCAGACGGGTGTAGCCCTCCTGCAAGTTTTTAACTGCTTGTGTGAGGCCTGCCAAGTGCGCACACAAATCGTCCATGGCGGAGCGGCCTCCCTGCGCAGACTCAGTCATCTGGCTGTCCGTTACTGTCACGGTGCTGGCGGTGGAGTCTGTCTTGTGCAGGGATTGACCGCTCTTGCACACCCGATTCTGGACCCCTGGTAGGGTAGACAGGAAGTCCGAGAGTGTGGGATGGCACGAGGGCTGGAGGATCACTGATGGAGATGTGAAGATCCAGAAGGTCGTGCTGATCAGAGGGATGGTCATGCAAGCCGGGTCAGCAACGGGCAGGCTGTGCGGTACCAAAAGTTCAGGCAGAAGGGTCGTCAAGTCCAAGCAGGGTCGTTAACAGGTGGGCAGCAGAAGTACAGAGGGTCAGGCAAATGGATGGTCGTAGGAAGCCGGGGTCAGTGCAGGCAGCAAACAGCAGGTCGGGCAAGCCGGGTCAAACAAGAAACAGGCAGATACAGGAAACAGAGGTAGAGCTGGGGCTCACAGGTCACTAGACGCTGTAGAACGGACAGCACTTGATACAGGAAACACACTGTTTAAATAGAGCTGCCCGGCACCGCCTCCACCGGGAGTGCGAGGAAACAACAACAAAATGCAAACAAGTCCTCAGCACAATCTTCTAACAGGTATCCTCCCATGAAATCCATTCTTGTTTAGTGTTTTACGTATCGTAGATTCGCTAATAGGGATGTTAGCATATGCCAGAGGCTTTTGTAAGTCTTTAGCTGACACTCTCACGCTGTGCTCTTGCAGTCATCTTTACAGGACGGCCACTCCTAGGGAGAGTAGCAGCAGTTTGCTGAACTTTCTCCATTTATAGACAATTTGTCTTACTGAGGACTGATGAACAGCAAGGCTTTTTGAGATGCTTTTATAAACCTTTCCAGCTTTATGCAAGTCAACAATTCTTAATTGTAGGTCTTCTGAGAGCTATTTTGTGTGAGGCATCATTCACATCAGGTAATGCTTCTTGTGAAAAGCAAACCCAGAACTGGTGTGTGTGTTTTTTATAGGGCAGAGCAGCTGTAACCAACACCTCCAATCTCATCTCATTTATTGGACTCCAGTTGGCTGACACCTCACTCCAATTAGCTCTTGGAGATGTCATTAGTCCAGGGGTTCACATACTTTTTCCACCTGCACTGTGAATGTTTACATGGTGTGTTCAATAAAAACATGGTAACATTTAATTCTTTGTGTGTTATTAGTTTAAGCAGAATATGATTGTCTATTGTTGTGACTTAAATGAAGATCAGATCACATTTTATGACCAATTTGTGCAGAAATCCATATCATTCCAAAGGGTTCACATACTTTTTCTTGCAACTGTATATTAGATAGATAGATAGATAGATAGATAGATAGATAGATAGATAGATAGATAGATAGATAGGGCAATCTATATACAGTCAGTTAGTGCATGCAGTGCAAGAATATATATATATATATATATATATATATCCACAACGTATTCAGTGTACACTATATATCAGTACATTATAGTGCATTTGGGGCTGTACGTACAGTATATAGTACACTTGACATGGTGTCTTAAAATATATACAGTTTTTAAACAAATTTACAACAGCAGGGCCTGTTCCTGCACCCAACAAGAGTAACTGCAAGGGGTTACAGTATTCTGGCACTGCCAACACCCAAGGCCCAATTTATTGGCACCTGTTTGACTGGAGCATGTCATCACATTTTTTAAAATAATTTTACAACAGCAGGGCCCGTACCAAACTAAAAAAAAAAAAATTGCATAGGGTCCCCCCCTTCATGTCTGGTATGTATTTTAAGGGGAACCCTGACCAAAATAAAAAAAATTGCATAGGGGTCCCCCCCAAAGTCCATACCAGGCCCTTCAGGTCTGGTATGGATTTTAATGGGAACTCCGTGCCAAAATTTAAAACTAAATGACGGGGGGTCCCCCCAAAGTCCGTACCAGGCCCTTCAGGTCTGGTATGGATTTTAAGGGGAACCCCGCGCCAAATAAAAAAAAATGGCGTGGGGTCCCCCCCAAAATCCAAACCAGACCCTTAGCCAAGCCTGCAGCCCTAGCATGGCAAGAGGGGATGGGGACGAGCGAGCACCCCCCCCCCCCCCCTCCAAACCATACCAGGCCACATGCCCTCAACTTGGGGAGGATTCTTTGATATCGCCCCCAAAGCATCTTGTCCCCATGTTGATGGAGAGAAGGGCCTCATCCCCACAACCCTTGCCGGTGGTTGTGGGGGTCTGTGAGTGGGGGGCTTATCGGAATCTGATCCCGATCCCCCCCCCCCATGTGAATAGGTATGGGGTATTGTATCCCTACCCATTCACCAAAAAAGGAGTAAAGTGGTAAACAAAAACAAGAGGCAGTTTTTGACAAGTCCTTTATTGTGTAAAATAGCTCTTCTTCTTTCTTTTTTCTTCCTCCATCCTCTCCTGCCCCTGTCCTTCTTCTGGTCTTCTGCTTCTTCTTTCGGTCTTCTTCCTTCCTCTCTTCATCTTCAGTCTTCATCTTCTTCCTTCTTAGACTATATATAAAGCTCATTCAGTGTACAATATATAGAGTCAGTGCATGCAATGTAAGAATATATATACAGTAGCTCACAAAAGTGAGTACAATATTTTATTATATGTTTTCATGTGACAACACCAAAGAAATGACACTTTGCTACAATGTAAAGTAGTGTACAGCCCCCTGTGCCCTCAAAATAACTCAACACACAGCCATTAATGTCTAAACCGCTGGCAACAAAAGTGAGCACACCCCTAAGTGAAAATGTTCAAATTAGGTCCAATTAGCCATTTTCCCTCCCTGGTGTCATGTGACTCATTAGTGTTACAAGGTCTCAGGTGTGAATGGGGAGCGGGTGTGTTAAATTTGGGGTTATCGCTCTCACTCTCTCATACTGGTCACTGGAAGTTCAACATGGCACCCTTATGGCAAAGAACTCTGAGGATCTGAAAAAAAGAATTGTTGCTCTACATAAAGATGGCCCAGGCTGTAAAAAGATTGCCAAGAGCCTGAAACTGAGCTGCAGCACGGTGGCCAAGACCATACAGTGGTTTAACAGGACAGGTTCCACTGAGAACAGGCCTCGCGATGGTCAATCAAAGAAGTTGAGTGTGCATGCTCAGTGTCATATCCAGAGGTTGTCATTGGGAAATGGACGTATGAGTGCTGCCAGCATTGCTAGCAGAGGCTGAAGGGGTGGGGGGTCAGCCTGTCAGTGCTCAGACCATACGCCTCACACTGCATCATATTGGCCTGCATGGCTGTCATCCCAGAAGGAAGCCTCTTCTAAAAATGATGCACAAGAAAGCCTGCAAACAGTTTGCTGAAGACAAGCAGACTAAGGACATAGATTACTAGAACTATGTCCTGTGGTCTGATGAGACCAAGATAAATGTATTTGGTTCAGATGGTGTCAAGCGTGTGTGGCGGCAACCAGGTGAGGAGTACAAAGACAAGTGTGTCTTGCCTACAGTCAAGCATGGCGGTGTGAGTGTCATGGTCTGGGGCTGTATGAGTGCTGCCGGCACTGGGGAGCTACAATTCATTGAGGGAACCATGAATGCCAAAATGTACTGTAACATACTGAAGCAGAGCATGATCCCCTCCTTTCTGAGACTGGGCCGTAGGATTGTATTCCGACATGATGACCCCAAACATACCTCACAACCACTGCCTTGCTAAAGAAGCTGAGGGTAAAGGTGATGGACTGGCCAAACATGTCTCCAGACCTAAACCCTATTGAGCATCTGTGGGGCATCCTTAAACAGAAGGTGGAGGAGCGCAAGGTCTCTAACGTCCACCAGCTCCGTGATGTCATCATGGAGGAGTGGAAGAGGACTCCAGTGGCAACCTGTTAAGCTCTGGTGAACTTCATACCCAAGAGGGTTAAGGCAGTGTTGGAAAATAATGGTGGCCACACAAAATATTGACACTTTGTACATTTTCACTTAGGGTGTACTCACTTTTGTTGCCAGCAGTTTAGACATTAATGGCTGTGTGTTGAGTTATTTTGAGGGGACAGCAAATTTACACTGTTATACAAGCTGTACACTCACTACTTTACATTGTAGCAAAGTGTCATTTCTTCAGTGTTGTCACATGAAAAGATAGAATAAAATATTATCAAAAATGTGAGGGATTTACTCACTTTTGTGAAATACTGTATATATATATATATATATATATATATATATATTCTTACACTGCCTGCACTGACTGTATATAGGTTACACTAGATCTATATACTACACTGCCTGCACTGACTGTATATAATTCACACTGTATCTATATACTACACTGCCTGCACTGACTGTATATAATTCACAATGTATCTATATACTACACTGCCTACACGCCACTAGCTAACCTAGCTAAACTAGCTCAGTGCTCCAGTCTCCACGTTCACACGCTAAATGCAGCCGTTGTTCAAGCAGCCTTATATAGTGTGGGGATGAGACCCCTGAGCCATAATTGGCTAAAGGCACCCTGCCTCTGGCCAATCATGGCTCTCACAGCAGAGTGCGCTGTGATTGGCCAAAGCATGCAGGTCATGTGCATGTTTTGGCCAATCAGCGGGTGTCATTCCCTGCGGTCTCGCACTGCATTATGGGGCACTCAAATTTGCCGCAAACGCCCCATAATGTTCTAAATTTGACTCGAACATCAGGCCCATCCCTAGATTAAATGAGTTAGTGATAAAGAGGTCATGGAGAGCATTGTTTATGCATATGCAGAGGGGTAAGCTTTGAAGTTCACGTTGTAGTAAATAGCAATATCAATAGTAATCTTGAAAAAGAAATGTATAATTTTCATGAAATTAAATATCACAAATTTCTAAATGATATTATGAGAATATTCTGAGCCAAGGCTCTGATGAGATTGCTCTTGAGTCAGGAAGGATTTTTTGGACAGGAACTGCAATGGGTAGAAACATTACATTGTAAACTCTTTCGGAGCAAAAGGTAATGAAAAGGGTTATTTGTCCTCTTAAAAACCCTACTGAGTAAGGCTAGCCACACACAATGTTCATAGACTCATTTCCACACTTGGCTTTTGTATTCAAGCAGCCACAACTACTTACATTCTCGAACAGTGATTGGCTGCATCTGATAGAATCAGTCACTGTCACTGTTTTTCTACTGGCTCCTTCAATTTTCCAATCAAATTTTGTCGAGCTGGGTGGTGACAACGGGACCACCACTCTACTGAGTAAGCCTAGCCAAACACAGCGTTGATAGAGGAATCTCCTCTGCCGGCTATTGTATTCAAACAGCCACAACTGCTTACATTTTCAAACAGTGACTGGCTGCATCTGATAGAATCAGTCATGTTTTCCAATTGGCTCCATCAATTTTCCAATTAAATTTTGTCGAGCTGGGTGGTGACAACAGGACCACCCATGGCTCAGATTTCCAGCAATTTACCAGGAATCACTCAAAACTCGAACCGCATAAGGTCAGAGTTACCTCTAAATGCATATGGGCAGTGGCAGGGCGCCCACATGCTGCACATATGTATCCATGTTTACAGCACAATGGCTGAGCTATCACAGACAGCCCCCTGGTCTCTATTTTTGATTGGCAGCTGTTGGGAAAGGCTCCTGGCCATGTGACCACTGTTACAGCCAATCATAGTGATCAGGTGATGGAGAAATCTACCCCGCCCCCTGTCATTAAGACTAAGTTAAAGGGCTGCCGGAAGGGGGCAGGGAGGTGTTAAGTTAGATCCATACAAACAACATAACAACAATATTAATGATGCTTCTAAGATCAATTCTAGAGATTTTTCTGAGTGGGATAAGATGTTAAGAGCTGTTTATTAATCCAATTAGTTCATTAAGTCAGGAAACACAGACAACCATTGATTACCCTCAGCTTTAGGCAGACTAAAGTTCACAAGTCAATTCAGAGACCGTCTGGTTCATGCCTTCCTGCAATATATACAGTATCTCATAAAAGTGAGTACACCCCTCATATTTTTGTAAATATTTTATTATATCTTTTCATGTGACAATACTGAAGAAATGACACTTTGCTACAATGTAAGTCCATATCCTTCATTTGATTTAGATATAGGCTTGAAAGTTATCAATCTATCCACTTATCCACTTTCTACACATGAAACTCAAGTTCTGTCTTTGGGTTTAAGTTTTTGCCCCACAAGCAAATTGGATAAATTTAATATTATCAAAACCCTTCTCCGCCTTATGTATGACAAAACTTTGGACCCCATTCCTGAACACAAGCTCTCTATACAGGAGTGCAAGGTCCTACGGCACCTGACACTCCTGTATGAGGAGGGACAAACTTCTGACAGGTCAGACTCTGATGAGTCTGAAAACACGGTTGATCGGATTGATAGTGTGGATTTGGAGACTCTTCTGGCCAGTGAAGCATCTGGGAATATCCAGCCTGTTGGGATCCCCCGTATTGAGGGGGCGCCCAATGCCACGCAGCCAGTAGGAGCCAAAACCATACATTACTCTAAAAGTTTAAAAAAGAAATCTCAAAAGTTTCCTTCTCTCCAGTCGAAGCAGAATATTTTGGCATTTGTTAAATGTGTCACAGAGGCGGTCAGCAGGACTCCCATGAGTGGTGGCCATGCCGACAACCTCTCTATTACAAATAAAAATGCTCTGATCAGTTTAAAACAGAATTCTCAAATTGTGATTAAGAATGTGGACAAAGGCGGCAATGTGGTCGTGATGGATCAGGAGGTGTATCGGGAGATGTGCCTGGATATCCTTAAGAACCCTGATTGATATGTTGAGATACCGGCTAGTCAAGTTGAGATTTTCAACAAGGCCTTTTACACAATGATCACAGAGGCCCTAAATAAAGGGACAATCTCCCACGATACATGGAATTTCCTCAACAATAGATATTCTACGCCCTCCTGAAAATCCATAAAATTCAGACGCGTCCACCAGGCCGACCAATTATTTCGGGAATCAATAACGTGACTGAGAATGCAAGCAAATGGGTTGACTCTTTTTTGCGACCCTTTGTCATTAGCTTGCCTTCCTACGTCAAGGACACGGTAAATTTCCTCCAGCTCATTGAGGAACTTCATGTGCCCCCAGGAGCTCTGTTGGTCACAATAGATGTGGAGAGTCTGTACTGTTCCATTCCCCACACAAAAGGTGTAAAATTTTTTTGGGCTTAGCAATCAACACTCAGAGGCCACCTTTGATTTGGTCCTTCGGGTTCTTGACTTTATTCTTAGGCACAATATCTTTATTTTTGACACTTCCCACTTCCTCCAGGTGCAGGGGGTGGCTATGGGGACCTGTTGTGCGCCCTCATACGCCAACCTGTACCTGGGGGAGTGGGAACGGACCTTTTTACTTTCTGATACATTTTCGAAATATTCATCTCAGATTCTCACATGGATGAGATTTATAGATGACATTTTCCTGGTGTGGGCGGGCTCTACTGACCTCCTACATCAGTGTCTTCAGGCAATGAATTCAAATGAATATAACCTATTTTTCACTATGTCCTATGATAGGAGTAAACTTACCTTCTTAGATGTTGAAGTTGAGGTTAATGTGGATGGCAATCTCATGAGCAATTTCTATAGAACACCGACCGCAGGAACACTATCCTGCAGGCCGGGAGCTTCCACCCAGAGCCTCTCGTCAAATCCATCTCTTATTCTCAGTACTTGTGGTTACGTCACAATTGCTGTGATGATGAGAGGTTCAGGGTGGCAGCTCGTGATTTAAAAAAAAGGACTCCTAGACAGGGGATACACAAAGTCCTGTCTGAGGAAGTCGTTCAACTGTGTCGTTTCCCAGTCTCAAGCCCAACTTTTGTTTGGAGCCTCGTCTCAGAATAAGAATGTTAAGACTGATGAATCCCCTCGAATCATTATGACTTTTAATAGTCAACATAAAATTTTGAGGAAATATTTCCAAAAATATTGGCATCTACTACTTGCTGATCCCAAGATAGCTAGTTTTCTCTCGCCACAAACCTCCATTACTTTTAGAAGGGCTCCCACCCTGCGAGATAAATTGGCCTCTAGTCATTTCTCCCCGTTCAATGTCCCAGAACTCTCCACTACATCTTTAGGCACATTCCCCTGTGGCAGCTGTAATTACTGCAAATACATCAAAAGTGGTTCTTCTCCTATGCTCCCTGGTGGTCGACCGTTTAATCCCAAGAGTAGGGTTGACTGCCAGACTATGGGGGTTATTTATATCATGGAATGGCCATGTGGGGCCTTCTATGTGGGGAAGACCTGGGAGTTCTTGAGGAGAATCTATGACCATGTACATGCTGCAGAGGTAGGGGATATATATTCTAAGGGCGGACGCCATGTTGTAGAAGCGCATAATTATCATGTTCCAGAGTTAAAATTTTGGGCCCGTGAGCACGTCCAGCATGGCTCACATGCAGGTGACTGGAATAAATTGGTTCTCAAGCGTGAGTCACGCTGGATTTATAATTTAAAAGCTAACGTCCTCCCCCAGGAATTAATGAAATATTGAGTTTTAGACCATTTTTGGATGGTTTTGTGTAAAAACGAACACCTGATGTAGTATTTCAGGTTGTCCCTTTCCTCCCCCCTCTTTGTTTGAGGTTTTTTTTTCACATTTATGCTTCTTTGTGCGACTATTTAAATGCATGATGATGGTCTGTGATGATGAGCATGACTGCCCTCCCCCTCTTTTTTTGGGGGGGGGGAGTTTCAGTCAATCTTCAGTGGGCCTCTATGACTCATTGGTGAGCTCTACCCTCCCCCATCTTGTGTGTGTCTCTGGTGTTATCCCCTACTGGGCATGGGGATGGGTTCCTTCCCCTCCTTTACCCCTGCCGGGGCCCCCTAGGGGTTGACGATCCCGGCACGAAAAGCCCCCATACAGATGAGTCTGGAGTGTACTCCCCCATGGTGGTGTGGTTGTTCATTGCTGTGCTGTGGTGGGGGGGTGCTCGCTTGCACCACTGGGAGTGTTAGCATCCTTCCCCTGGTGTTTGCCTGGTGATTCATGTCGGCACCGCAGCTCATCCCAGAGCAACCTCTTCTGGCTATTGCGGGCCGGATGTATCGTCAGGGCTCTGCCGCTACTTTGTTGAAGCCGGGGGTCATGTGGTGGGGGTCACCTGGTGTGCTTCCTGTCCGCTGCTTTGAGCCGGAGATTGTGGTGGGGGGATGCGTTCCAGCTAATGGCGGCTGCCATCAATCCATCCGCCCATTCACAGTCCTTGGAGGCATGTGATCGTCCATGCCTCCAATCAGGACAATGGGCGGTTCCCTGGAGGGATATTTATTGAGGGCTTTCTCATTACCTGGTCTAGCTCTGACTGACTGAGGTGGTTCCCTGATCCTTCCCTTCTGCAGCTAATGACCGCTTGATGTTTGTAACCATTACAGGTAAAACTGCAGCGTTTCTCTATTTTCTCTTTGTACTTTTTTGAGTACTTGCTGGTGGTCAGTTTGGTTTCAATGATTTTTCATTGAACCTTTTTCTTTTTTATGTATAGGGCTTATTGTGGCTATGATTGGTTCACCCTGGCTCTGAATCCTAGGATGTCTATGTGCCTCCACTTTGAACTTTTTGTGCCCTTTATATCTGCATTGGAGACTACTGGGGACCAGCTACCCATGGTCCCAGTCTATATACCTGGATAAGATCTGTCCTGTGGTCATTTGCTGCATTATAATTTAATTTGATTCATAAAAGGTGGGTTTTGCCTTGGAAGTCTTTTTAACTTTGCCTTGCTTTTGCCATTTTCTATCTAAATGTTTGGCCTTTTTCAATGTAGATCCCTCTATCCCCTCTTGCATTGTCAACCTTGGGGCCCCTGTTGGTGTGCCCCACGTTCTGGGGGACACCGTCTGGAGATCTCTATTGGTCGACTGTCTTGGGCTATGCATCACCATAGACCACCATCAAGGTGAAACAATTTCATTGTTGTTCATGCATGAGCATGCCTTTATTAACATGTGTATATTGTATGGTTATATGTGTGATTTTAATTATCACTATTTTCAACATTAGAGCAATCATCGCTATCTGTATACCAACATACAATCCCTGAGGAAGACTGTTCGCAGTCAAAATGTAGGATATTGATTGGAAGCAGCATATGCAACTTATCTGTATTTGAGGAATTGCTACAATGTAAACCTGTGGAGTATTTCCATTTTACTATATATTACTGTACCCAATACTGTGATGTTGTCATGATATCAATTTTAACAAATTTGTGAATAAATGTATTTTCATTTTGAATACCCAAGTGTGTAACTATTGCCTGTACCATCCTGTCAAAACTTTCCATGTGTAAAGTAGTGAGTGTACAGCTTGTATAACAGTGTAAATTTGCTGCCTCCCTCAAAATAACTCAAACACACAGCCATTAATGTTTAAACTGCTGGCAACCAAAGTGAGTACACCCCTAAGTGAAAATGTCCTAATTGGGCCCAAAGTGTCAATATTTTGTGTGACCACCATTATTTTCCAATACTGCCTTAACCTTCTTGGGCATGGACTTCACCAGAGCTTCACAGGTTGCCACTGGAGTCCTCTTCCACTCCTCCATGATGACAACACGGGGCTGGTGGATATTAGAGACCTTGCACTCCTCCACCTTCCATTTGAGGATGCCCCACAGATGCTCAATAGGGTTTAGGTCTGGAGACATGCTTGGCCCGTCCATCGCCTTTACCCTCAGCTTCTTTAGCAAGGCAGCGGTCATCTGGGAGGTGTGTTTGGGGTCGTTATCATGTTGGAATACTGCCCTGTGGCCCAGTCTCCGAAGGGAGCCAATCATGCTCTGCTTCAGTATGTCACAGTACATGTTGGCATTCATAGTTCCCTCAATGAACTGTAGCTCCCCAGTGCCGGAAGCACTCATGCAGCCCCAGACCAAGACACTCCCACCACCATGCTTGACTGTAGGCAAGAGACACTTGTCTTTGTACTCCTCACTGCTTGCCGCCACACATGCTTGACACCATCTGAACCAAATACGTTTATCTTAGTCTCATCAGACCACAGGACATGGTTCCAGTAATTAATGTCCTTGGGCTGCTTGTCTTCAGCAAACTACAGGCTTTCTTGTGCATCATCTTTAGAAGAGGCTTCCTTCTGGGACGACAGCCATGCAGACCAATTTGATGCAGTGGGCGGCGTATGGTGTGAGCACTGACAGGCTGACCCCCCCACCCCTTCAACCTCTGCAGAAATTCTGGCAGCACTCATACATCTATTTCCCAAACCTCTGGATATGACGCTGAGCATGTGCATTCAACCTCTTTGGTTGACCATGGCGAGGCCTGTTCTGAGTGGAATCTGTCCTGTTAAACCACTATATGGTCTTGCCCACTGTGCTGCAGCTCAGTTTTAGGGTCTTGGCAATCGTCCTATAGCCTAGGCCATCTTTATGTAGAACAACAATTTTTTTTCAGATCCTCAGAGAGTTTTTTGCCATGAGGCGACATGTTATACTTCCAGTGACCAGTATCAGAGAGAGTGAGAGTGATAACACCGAATTTAACACACCTGCACCCCATTAACACCCGAGACCTTGTAACGAATCACATCGGGGAGAGATGGGGACACCGGGGAGAGAAAATGGCATAATTAATCCCAATTTGGACATTTTCACTTAGGGGTGTACTCACTTTTGTTGCCAGTGGTTTAGACATTAATGGCTGTGTGTTGAGTTTTTTTGAGGACACAGCAAATTTACACTGTTATACAAGCTGTACACTCACTACTTTACATTGTAGCAAAGTGTCATTTCTTCAGTGTTGTCACATGAAAAGATAGAATAAAATATTTACAAAAATGTGAGGGGTGTACTCACTTTTGTAAGATACTGTATATACATACAAAGAAAAGGTGAATGCCGCATGTCAGTATTTGTCTGTGTCTGGTAACAGATGAACTCCAGCCTTTGTCACAGCATGAAAAACCCCACAGATTTAGAACACCGCTATTATTTCAAAGTGTTAGTAAACCCAGGAGCCTGCAGTCACTATATCTGGTCTCCCACAGTACACAGAACATGGAAATGCAATTATTTAAGTAAATATAAACTGCTGAATACCTTTTCTCATCAGTAGAGTTGAGCGAACACCTGGAAGTTCGGGTTCTGCTGGTCCGTCCGAACTTCGGGACAAAGTCCGGGTCCGGGTCCGGACGGAACCCGAACGATCGCACGGACAACGAACCCCATTGAAATCAATGGGGACCCGAACTTTTAGGCACAAAAATGGCTGTAGGAAAGTCCTGGAAAGCCCCAGAGGGCTGCAAAAGGAAGTAAAATGGGGGTAAGGGTAGGGCAAGTGCCCTACAAAAAAATGGGGACAGGGAAATAACTGTAAATATTTTTAAAAAAATAAAAACATAAAAAAAGCAAAAATGGAGGTGAATGTGGATCATCTTCAAACTGTGTCTGAAAACTATTAATTAACGGTAGAAGCCATATAACTGTTCTAAAATCATCTTCAAACTAGGGCAAGTGCCCTACAAATAAATGGGGATAGGGAAAATAAATTAAAATCAAGTAAAATAACGGGAAGGGGGGTGGATGTGGAGTAGGAGCCTAGAGGTTGACTAGGCCGTGACCGTGGCAGTGTAGGTGGAAGTGGCGGTGGTAGAGGAGTAGGAGGAGGTAGCCAACATGGTTTTTTTTGTATTGAGGCCTATTCAA
>BLSH010302413.1:573075-592366 GCA_018402905.1 Glandirana rugosa | reverse complement strand
AAGTGTTACTAAACCCAGGAGCCTGCATTCACTATATCTGGTCTCCCACAGTACACAAAACATTGAAATGCAATTATTTAAGTAAATATAAACTGCTAAATACCTTTTCTCATCAGCAGTATATAGCAGTCTTGTGACTTCTATCAGGGTCTGGTTAAGGCTTGTAGGAGGAGTTTTCATTCTTTTCTGATTGTCCTATGAGGCCGCAGGATCCCTGATCCTCTGTCTGGGCAGTGCTGATGGGCCCTGTGCTGATCACACGTACCCTCCCAAGAAAAAAAAATACAAACCAAACTGAGCATGTGCAGTTTGACCCCAAAGCTCTGTCTTATCAGGAGATATATTGGGGTCAGTGGAATAAGGGGGGGGGGGGGCAGAGAAGACAGGATCACAATCCTTTTTACACAATGCAGAGAATTAACCCCTTAGGTTCCACAGTGAGTATAACAAGCATGTTTTGGTGTATATACAGACTGATTTTACTGTTGTGGTTTTAGTAACACATGATATTTTTCTTTCATTTTTATCAAATCAGGCTCACTCCTCCCCACTCAATCCAAAAATTAATTTGCCAGAGTTAGGTTTTAACTTGTCCTCTCTTCTGATTCCTTAAAGCAGTATTAAACCTGAAACCAAAAATGTAATATAAGAGCAGCGTACCAAACATTAGATGTGGTGGCTGCATTTGTGTTAATTTTTTAGGCTTTTTCCCCCTTTGGTTTCACCTGGCCAGTAACACACCTCCTGTATTAGATTGCCCCCACTCTGGGTGAAGGAGCACAGGGGGTACATTTGGACAGCAACATTGTTAGCTTGGTGGGGGTGGGAGGTTAGACGTACTAGCAGATTTAAATACACTAACAAATCGAAGCCAAACTGCAGCTCACACTTTATAAGTTAGTTACAGCAAACTGTTTTTTTTCTTTTGGGAAAAACCCAAGGAGCTTTTCATGTGTACAGTTCAGGGCCTGGCACACTTCTCCCAGCATGTTGCAATGTAGACAATGGGAACCATCTATCAGCACCACAGATGTCTATAGGGTTCTTTATGACAAGTGCCCAGCTGTATAGCCGAGGGCGGGGGTCCATGTATGCCATGAGGGGGGCACAGCAATATATAAACCATAAACCTTACTTCGCCTTGTTCTGGGGATCTTTTTATCCTGGAGTCATTTTTGGAAGGCATGTTCCAATCAATAATGGACTAAACTCACACAAAGACGGCCTGTAAAGCGGTACTACACTGCATCTGAGCACCACAAACCAAAAACACTATTTCATTCATTTTTAATATTCATTGTAAACTCCCACATCCATCCATGTCCCCATGCTTTATTTTGCTGAAAAATCACTTTGAAAAACACCCCCTAGCATTTCTGGCAGTGGCCATCTTGAGTAAGGGCAGCTAGTTCATGTAGCATTTACTTAATGAAATCCATCTGCCCTTAACTCAGGCATGCAGGCAGGGGAATGAACTTAGTTTCAAAAACCCCTGCTCCCCTACTGAAGACTCCTGGGATGTATGACGTCCTTTTGGCCTAGGCCAGAAATCAGGAAGTAACTCACAACATGTAAAATAAAAAGTTTTAAAAAAGTAAATATACTTTTCTATTTACTATTTACTAGCAGTCTTCAAGACAGGAAATTGGGTGGGCTCTATTTGATTGCTGCAGCTTTTAACCAGTTCCCGACCACGTGCCGTGTTTTCACGGCGGCAGTCGGGATGCTGAGCGCGAAACGCCGTAAAAACACGGTGATCTGCGAACAGCCGCTAGGGGGCATGCGCGCACGCCTGCCGCACTCCTGAGGAGTGTGCCCTCGGCTCGGGCGGACCCGATGTCCACCGGCGAGCCGCGATGAGCGGCCACAGGGAAAGAACGGGGAACCGCCGATGTAAACATGGCGGTTCCCCATTCTGACAGTGCAGGCATGGGTGATCTACTGATCCCTGTCACTGGGATCAGTTAGATCTCTCATGCCCATGGTAGCCCAATCCCCCCACAGTAAGAACACACCCAGGGAACACAGTTAACCCCTAGCTCCCCCCCCCCCCCCAGGTTAACCCCTTCACTGCCAATGACATTTATACAGTAATTAGTGGACATTTAAATTTCTGATCGCTGAATAAATGTCATTGGTCCCAAAAAAGTGTCAAAAATGTCCGACATGTCCGCTGCAATATTGCAGTACCGCTAAAAATCGCAGATCGCCGCCATTACTAGTAAAAAATAAAAAAATAAAAAAAACCCCAGAAATTAATTCTCATCATCCGTAAATGCGGCCACTTTTGCGCAAACCAATCAATAAACGCTGATTGTGATTTTTTTTTATCACAAATATGAGGAAGAATATAAATCGGCCAAAACCTGTGAAAAAAAATGTTTTTTTATATTTTTTTTTTTTATTTGAATTTTAGCAAAAAGTAAGAAATTAGTTTTTTTTTTGTAAAATGGTCGCTCTTCTTTTGTTTATAGCGGCGATCAGAAATGACACAGAGGCGATCAAATACCACCAAAAGAAAGCTCTATTTGTGGGAAAAAAAGGACGCAAATTTTGTTTGGGTACAACGTCGCACGACCGCGCAATTGTCAGTTAAAGCGACGCAGTGCCGAATCGCAAAAAGTGCTCTGGCCCTAAAGCTGGAAAACCTTACGGTTGGTAAGTGGTTAATGCACACTGTTAGAAGTTCACAGTGTGCATTGAACTTAGAGAAAGCATTTTCAGTGCAGGAGAGAGTAAAGTACAGCAAGACTGAGGGGAAGGATGAGTTGAGCGTTAAAGCAGAGCTCCACCCAAAAGGGGAAGTTCCACTTTAAGCACTCCTCCCCCTCTCCCCTGCCACATTTTCACATGCAATTTTTTTTGAGGGGGGGTACTTAGTTTTGACAGGTACCCAGGTACCTGCTCCCACTTCTTTACTTAGGCGATCTGAAGTTCTCCTCTCCCCCTGCCTAACTGCAGTGTTCTGGGGCACGTCACAGGTCCCAGAAGATTGCCCGACCATTCAACAGGCGCGGCGCAACTCACGCATGCACAGTGTGCACCAGAGCTGTTACAGCCTGGTGCCCACAGTTGAAATGCCAGCACCGGGGAGAAGAGAGGCAGAGAAGTGATGGTTTGCACGACAACATCGCTGGGTTCTGGGACAGGTGAGTATGGGTTTATTAAAAGTCAACAGCTATACTTTTTGTAGCCGCTAACTTTTAATAAACACAAAAATGACCGGAGCTCCGCTTTAAACATTTTTGAAGGCTGGAATCAACTTTCATTACCATCACAAACTATTGTCTCCAAAACCCTTAGTACAGTATTCTGATATATCAGGGCCCATTCACACAATTGTGCTGCAGTAAAATGCACATTAACAGGCACGTTACTGCAACGCACACCACTGTAGGTTACATGCATTAGGGTAGAAAGAGACACACAAAGTGCCTTATAAGCATAGCTTTCAAGATAACTTTAATCCAGGGGAAAAAGTGTTAATCACAAGCGGAGCTAAAATATTAGCATGTAGCACTTTAACAAGATCCACAGCATCATACATCCAGGGGAAAACTGGCAGCAATAAATGACCTTTTCCCAAGAGTCCATAGCGTTGTAAGATGGCTTTGCTTCCTGGGGTCAATGGAAGGCACGATCGGGCTGACTGAAGTCATCAACCGGAAGTGATGTCAAAAATCCCCCACAACATCCAATAATCATCAGGTTTCCACTTCTCATCCCGTAAGATTCATTTATATGGAATTCAATAAAATGGAACATATTCTTCAAAAACATTGGTCCATCTTTTTGGAGGATCCACATCTGAAGTCAGCTCTTCCTCCAAGAGGAGATCCATCTGCTTGATCCATGGGACAGACTGGATGATATTCCTCTGGTGACAGTGTGTGCCCAGAAATACTTTCTGCACTTGACTACTCCACGCCTTCCCCTCTCTCAGCGTGCGTTCCGGCTAGGTCTTGTTGGATCTCATTGGGGGGCCGTCAGTATTACAACCACTTTCTTCCATGAGCAATATAATGGATATCGATGATGGTTTTTAAGTAGTTCGGCTGATGCATATATGGTTTACCTCTGACAATATAAGTGTTCTGCTCTATATAAGCATACACCCCTGAGGTAAGAGAGAAATGTCTGAAACGCGTCGGGTGTCCTATATGCACAATCTGCCATAGTGCGGTAGTTCATGGAATATGTGGATCTATATGAACTTTATATATCTTTGTATATTGTTGGCCTAAATGTACACCAGCCTCTAATTGTCTTTTAATAGTTTTGTAATAAAATTTGTATTGAATTTCTTAACACCTTCTTGATAAACTACATTTCATTATGATTGATTTAATCATTGCTACAGGCTGTTAAAGTCCCATTAGGGAGTGTTTTCTTTTATTGTTTCCAGTTATTCGGGATGTTGGCCTGATTAATACATCAATCATACCCTCACCCCCCATATTAAAGTGGTTATAACCCTAAAAACCCCTTTCAATGACAGCCCCTCTCCTTTATCTTGTGATCACTGTGTTTGTTTAAATATAGAAACATAGAAACATAGAAAAGTGACGGCAGAAAAAGACTGAGTAGTCCATCGAGTCTGCCCCTTTTTATTTTTTATTTATTTTTTTTTTTATTTTTTTTTTTTATTTTTTTTTTTTTACATTAACCTTGTTGTCTGACTATGGATTTATGTTTATCCCAAGCATGTTTGAAGCCATTTACTGTTGACTGTCTCACAACCTCTGTTGGTAGTTTATTCCAATCATCAACCACCCTTTCAGTAAAATAATACTTTCTAAGATTAGTTTTGAACTTCCCCCCAGTTAGTTTGAGGTCCCCGTGTTCTTGATTTTGGTTCCATATTGAAAAGACTGCCCTCCTGAACCTTATTCACCCCCTTGAGGTATTTAAAGGTTTCAATCATGTCTCCCCTCTCCCTTCTTTCCTCCAGACTGTACATATTAAGTTCCTGAAGTCGCTCTTGATATGTTTTATCCCCCAGACCTTTCACCATTTTTGTTACCCGTCTAAATATATGACTCTAAATACATTTTTTCAGTTATCTTCAGGCCAATCACATGACTCCCGACTACTCTGCTACTACAATCCAGGGCTACAGCAGGAGGGGCCAGAGATCTCCCTCTGACGTTGGCTGGGGGTCACGTGACCACCATGCTGTAGCCCTGGCCCTGTACCATATGACCGGCCTGAAGATAACTGAAAAAAGGTATTTAGAGGCATCTATTTAAACAAACACTTACACAGTGAGTTATCACCAGATATAGGAGAGAGGCTGCCAGAAGATTATGTAAAGTTTTTTTACTACGAATAGCGACAGGAGAGGGGGGCGGAGACAGCTTCCACAGACACAGGAGCTGACAAGCAGGGAGGGAGGGGGTGAGGACAGAGGAAAGCTGCAGATGATGGAGGCACGTAAACTGACCATGGTGTCAGGGCTCAGCAGCCATGATTATCGTGGTCAGCTCACAGAGGGGGACACAGAAAGTGAAAGGACCAGCCAGGTTTTTTACAGTTTAGAGAGAGGCAGGTTAGACAGCATAAGCACTGGAACAGGATCTCTTTTTTTAGGGTTAATAAACACTTTAAATTCAAGAAAATGGAACACATTCTTCAAAAACATTGGTCCATCTTGTTTTAGGACCCACATCTGAGGTCAGCTCTTCCTCCAAAACCCAAGGTCTCCTACAGAAAGGCCCGAAATGTTAACAATTCTGTGGCTCCTAGTATACTACGGCCTATACCCAATCCTAATCTTCAGCATTTGTGTTTATTTCCGCTCAATGGTATTTTCCAGTGCCAGAAGGCCAAACAGTGGGGTTCATTTACTAAAACTGGAGCGTGCAAAATCAAATGCAGTTGTGCATAGTAACCAATCAGCTTCCAGGTTTTATTGTCAAAGCTTAATTGAACAAACTGAAGTTGGAAGATGATTGGTGACAATGCTGAGCTGCACCAGATTTTGCTCTCACCAAGTTTAGTAAATCAACCCCGGTTTGCTGCAATGCACTAATGTACTATCAGAGTTGATACATGTATCTTTTTATGGTGCGTTTTGCTGCATCAAATGAATATGCTGCCTTTCCGCAATGCACGTTAACATGCAGCAAAACCCGCATACATTAACACATCTCTACAGCGCAAGATGGGCCTTTACATCGATGAAAAGAAAAAATAACCTTACAAGGAGTTTGTTTGGCTGGTGTGGTAAGTTGAGCTTGTGTCTGGTTTTCTGTGATGTCCAGAAGATTTAGGGGGCGTTAAATATTAAAAACAGATGATCAGTAATGGGCAGTGTAGTTAATGTATGGAGCAGACAGAGACCCGAGAGGTGAAGGTCTGGGAGGTCAGAGGGGAATGTTAGAGCTGTTCTACTGAAGAGATGACCTCCTCCTCTGCCCCTATCATTCTTTTCACCGAGCAGTCACCCAGCTATGATATTAGACATAAATAAATATGGAAATCCAGTTGTTCAATCTCAGGTTCAATTTGATTTCCCATCAAAAAAATAATCTAATAAACAATTGATCCACCACTGGGCAATCAAGTTGAAGAAACCCCATTCATAGGCGGTGGAAATTCCAATTGCTTTCTATCGGATAGCTTCACAGGGTTGATATCTATTCAATTGCAATTATTTTATAAATGTATTAAAGTTAAACTGTGACCATCAGCAGTAGAGTTCTCCCTGTGACCCCAATTGTTGACAGGGCAAGGCTAGATTTCCTGGTTTGAGGCTGACTAAAGGGACACCTGATAGGAAGACAGAGATCTCACAAGAATTCTGCATATGTCATGAGTTCTCGCTCTTCACATTAAGGGATCATGGGCATTGTTTTCCTCTATTTGGAATGCACTTCAGGCGCAGGTCAATAGATTCCCATTGATATTATTGCGCAGCAAGCATGGCAGTTCATTGGTTGCGCGTCAATAGAAAATGCAATATGGTGCTCAAGACTAACAGGGCTAAGCAGGGGAATGAAAGTCCAAAAATGTCCATAAAGGGTTAACAACACTGGGTGCAGCTCTTCGGAGATTGAAGAGATCTCTGTGAATGTATGTGAACAACAGAGGGCGCCAGTCTTATGCCCCGCACACGCGATCCGAAAATCGTACAGAAACACACTTTTTTCTTTTTTTTTTTGAGCAGTTTAAGGCTAGGTTCACATCTATGCCATTGCAGTTGATGCGGTTTTCCATTGCGTTTTTCGTTTTTTGAACATGTGCTTGTGGTGCATTTTTTATGTGTTTTTCATTTTTTTTTTCTAATGGGAAAGCCTCCTTAACAAGGTGTGTATAGGCTGATGTTAGGATTCCTTGCTGGCAGCTGAATGTAAACAAGAGAATGCCGGCATTAAAAAACATTTTTTTAAAAACTGTGTGTCTGGTACTGATTTTAAGGGGAACCCCATGCCACAATTTTTTTAAATAAAGAGTGTGAGGTCCCCCATAAATTCATACCAGAGAGACCCTTATTTGAGCAGGCCAGGAAAGGGTGGGGTTAATGAGTGAGCGCCCCCATCCTGAACCATACCAGGCCACATGCACTCAACATGGGGGTGCTTTGGGGTAGGGGTGCTTCCCCCCCAAAGCACCTTGTCCCCATGTTAATGATGACAAGGGCCTCTTCCCCACAACCCTGCCCGGTAGTTTTAGAAGTGCGGGGGTGACTTATCGGAATCTGGAAGCCCCTTTTCACAGATCTGAGCCCCATGTGAATTCAGCGTCAATCGCGACGAATGCCGCCCAACGACCCAAAGCAAAAAAAAAAGACCCACACCATCACGAGGCTTGGCTCCCGCCGACTGGCAGCTCCACCACCTGGTTCACACCTATGCGTTTTTTTGGTGCTTTTTGCAGTCCATTTTACATGGTTTCCTTTGGGACAGGTTCACATCCATGCTTTTTCAGCTGATGCGTTTTTGGAAAGGGTCAGAGACTTCTTTAAATGCAAAATGGTGCATTTTTGGTTCAAGACACTTTGCAAAAAATCACTGCATAAACAGATCAAAAGCAAACTGCACAGGTGTGTGCTTATTTTATTCTGTAATTTGTTTTATTTAAAACAACACTAAAATTATGATTCTGGTACAAAGCATTACAAAGCCATTTACAAATGAAATAAAGTGTTTGTTTCTTCAACTTTGCACTTTTTAATATGTGAAATGTGTAAAAATATTAGTGAACAAAAACAGAAATAGTTTAAATATTAACGGTTGATAAAATAGAAACAAAAGCAGGAAAATAATTATTGAATGGATAAGGAGACAGATGCTAGAGTACATTAAGGGGTTAAAGAGAGGAACAATTTATTCAAAAAACAAAAAGCAAACAATTTTTTACTTGTCAGCTTCTTTTGCCTGACATCATCTGCAGATCGAAGTTTATCCTTTTGATCTGCAGATGAATAAACAGAAAAGATACAAATGTAACAATATATAACTTTGTATCTTTGTCTGTGCAGCTTGTTGATAAACACTGTCCAACTGCTTTATTTGACAGCCGCCGCTTCTCAGACCTTCTCTGTGTACACAGCAATGTGACTTTGAATAAATGAGAGCCCAATTGCTGTGTACAGGGGGGGGGGGGGGGGTAGGACAAAAGGACTGGGTGTGCTACACATGCCCTGTGTGCAATGATGACCTTTTTCTGGGCATGTGTAGCACACCCAAAGTCTGGACCTACTTAATATATAACAACAAAGTGGTAACTCACATGGGTATTTTCTGCAGCCAAAAAACGTCTGCACCTGAATCTGGCTTGATGAGAGGCTTGACAAAGGTGTAGTATGGCTTTGAAATGCGTAACTGCACCCCCATTTGGCCCCTGGCACTGAAGGCACTTCCAGTCAGCTCTTCGTATTAAGGGCTCATGGTCTTCAAACGCGGCTCAATAAATTCCTATTGACATTATTGCTCCAGGAAAAGCAGGCCAGGAGGGGGGGAGGGCGAGTGAGTGCCCCCCCCCCCCCATCCTTAACCATACCAGGCCACATGCCCCCAACATGGAGGGGTGCTTTGGGGTAGGAAGGCTTCATGTTCTGTGCTCCATGGTCTCCAATTGCTTCCTGTTTGTTGAGGCTCTCCATAACATCAAGCCAATGGCCATGCCATTTCACCTTCCTGATGGGCTGACCAAATCTGGGTGCAGAGGATACCTTTGTGACATGCACTTTATTTCAATAACACGTGAGTTGACTTGCCATGTTGTTTTTATATATTAAAGTGTTTTGCATTGCTACATTGTGAGTGGTGCCCTCTGTTTGTCACCTAGATTGGTTTCATGTGACTTGCTTTGGGTTTTTTTGGACACATAGTGTCCCATCATTGGTATAAGTGGAAGGAATAGTGTCCCATCATTGGTGTCAGTGGGAGGAATAGTGCCTCATCATTGGTATTAGTGGGAGGAATAGTGTCCCATTATTGGTGTCAGTAGGAGGAATAGTGTCCCATCATTGGTGTCAGTAGGAGGAATAGTGCCCCATTATTGGTGTCAGTGGGAGGAATAATGCCCCATCATTGGTATTAGTGGGAGGAATAGTGCCCCATTATTGGTGTCAGTGGGAGGAATTGTGCCCTATTATTGGTATTAGTGGGATGAATAGTGTCCCATTATTGGTATTAGCGGGAGGAATAGTGTCCCATTATTAGTGGCAGTGGGAGAAATAGTGTCCCGTTATTGGTGTCAGTGGGACAAATAGTGATCCATTATTGGTATCAGTGGGAGGAATAGTGCCCCATCATTGGTGTCAGTGGGAGGAATAATACTCCATCATTGGTATCAGTGGGAGATATAGCACCCCATTATTGGTATTAGTGGGATGAATAGTATCCCATCATTGGTATCAGTGGGAGGAATAGTGCCCCATTATTGGTGTCAAAGGGAGGAATAGTGCCTCATCATTGGTGTCATTGGTCATGCTGCCACTTGTAGTTCTACAGACCACTACACTCCTGCTGGGACTTGAACTTGCAGGCTAGACTGTGCTGGATGATGAAATTAAAGTATGTAGCAAACAAGGCATTATGGCTCTTGCAGTTTAATAGCCAGCTATGTGTAAATGCTGCAACAGGTACAAGGTACCCCAGTGCAAGCTGACTCTTTTAGTTCCACCATGCAAGCAGATGCAATTTTACTGTATAGCAAACAGGGCATGCTGGCTCTTGTAGTTCTATAATATAGTTATCTGTAGATATAGTGACTTCTTCCAGGTACCCCAGTCAGTGCATGCTGGCTCTTGTAGTTCTTCAACTTGGTTATCTATAGATGCTGTAATCATACCAGGTACCCTAGATCATGCTTGCTCTTTTAGTTCTACAGACCAATTATCTCCTGATGTCACTTGTAACAGGAACCCCACAACATGCTGGATAATGCAGTTTCATTGTAGGAGCAAATAATACATGCTGGCACTTGTAGTTCTGTGTACTGCTCATCATATACTGACACTTTTTCCAGGCACCCCTGATCATGCTGGCTCGTGTAGTTCTACAGGCTAGTTATCTGTAAATGCTGTGACTTGTAACAGGCGCCCTAGTACATGCTGGCTTTTGTAGTTCTACAGCTTGCATATCACTTGCTGGCACTTCTTCCAGGTACTCCAGATCGTGCTGCTCTTGTAGTTTTACAGACTAGTAATCTGAATGTGCTGCAGTTTATACCAGGTTTCCCTAATGCATGCTGGCTCTTGTAGTTCTACAGACCACTTGTCTCTTGATGTGACTTGTACCAGGGACTCTTGACCATGTTGGATGTTGCAAAGTTAAAATATAGCAAACAAGGCATGCTGGCTCTTGTAGCTCTACAGCCTGGTTATTTGTAGATGCTGTAACTTGTAGTGGGTACTTAGTGTATGCTGGCTTTTGTAGTCCTACAGATTGCTTATCACTTGCTGCCACTTCTTCCGGGTACCCACTGCATGTTGGTTCTTGTAGTTCTACAGACCAAATATATCTTGCAGTGACTTGTACCAGGGACCCTAGACCATGCTGTATGACATGTCAGTGTATAGCAAACAAGGCATGCTGACTCTTGTAGTTCTATAGCTTAGGTATCTTTAGATTCTGGTAATGTGCACCAGCTACATCTGTGTATGCTGACTCTTGTAGTTCTATAGCCTAGTTATCTCTGGAAGCTGTATCTTGTACTAGAAACCCCATATCATGCTGGCTCTTGTAGTTCTACAGACTAGATATGTGTAAATGTGGCAACTTTTACCAGGAACCCAATGAATGCTGGCTCTTGTAGTTTTACAGACCACTTATCTCCTAGTGTCACTAGTATCAGGGACCTTAGACCATGCTGGATGATGCAATGTCATCATATAGCAAACAAGGCATGCTGGCTGTTGTAGCTCTACAGGCCACTTACTGTATCTCCTGGTGTCTATGCTGGATGAGATGCCATTTTAGTACTAAACAAACAATGCATGCTGGCTCTTGTAGTTCCACAGACCACTTATCTCCTGGTTTCACTAGTATCAGGGATCCTAGACCATGTTGGGTTATGCAATGTCATTATATAGCAAACAAGGAATGCTGGCTCTTGTAATTCTATGGACCACATATGTTGGATGATGTAATACCATTATATAGCAAACAAGCCATCCTGGCTTTTGTAGTTCTTCAGCCTAGTTATCTGTAAATGCTGCAATCATACCAAGTACCCTAGTGTATGATGGCTCTTGTAGTTCCACCGACCACTTATCTCCTAGAGTATCAGGGATCCTAGACCATGCTGGGTTATGTAATGTCATTATATAGCAAAGAAGTTATGCTGGCTGTTGTAGTTCTACAAGCCACTTACTGCATCTCCTGGTGTATATGCTGGATAAGATGTAATTTTAGTACAAATCAAACAAGGCATACTGGCTCTTGTAGTTCTACACATCACTTATCTCCTGGTGTCACTAGTATCAGGGACCCCAGACCATGTGGGGTAATGCAATGTCATTATATAGCAAACAAGTTATGCTGGCTCTTGTAGTTCTACAGACGACATATGCTGGATGATGCAATGCCATTATATAGCAAACAAGCCATCCTGGCACTTGTAGTTCTTCAGCCTAGTTATCTGTAAATGCTATAATCATACCAAGTACCCTAGTCCATGCTGGCTCTTGTAGTCCTAGAGACCAGACCATACTGGGTGAAGTATTGTCATTATATAGCAAACAAGTCTTGCTGGCTCTTGTAGTTCTAAAGGCCACTTACTTTATCTGCTGGTGTCTATGTTGGTTGAGATGCCATTTTAGTATAACATGAACAAGGCATGCTGGCTCTTGTAGTTCTACAGACCACTTACTGTATCTCCTGGTGTCTATGCTGGATGAGATGCCATTTTAGTATAAAAGAAACAAGGCATGCTGACTCTTGTAGTTCCACAGACAACGTACTGTATCCAATGGTGTCTATGCTGGATGAGATGCAATTTTATTATAAAACAAACAAGGCATTCTGGCTCTTGTAGTCCTACAGACTGCTTATCTCCTGGTGTTACTAGTATCAGGGAGGGACCCTAGACCAAGCTGGATGATGCAATATCATTATATAGCCAACAATGCATGCTGGCTGTTGTAGTTCTGAAGACCCCTTACTGTATCTAATGGTGTCTATGCTGGAAGAGATGCCATTTTAGTAATAAACAAACAAGGCATGTGGGTTCTTGTAGTTCCACAGGCCACTTATCTCCTGGTGTCACTAGTATCAGGAACTCCAGACCATGTTGGATAATGCAATCATGTTATTATATAGCAAAAAATGCATGCTGGCTGTTGTAGTTCTACAGACCACTTACTGTATCTAATGGTGTCTATGCTGGATGAGATGTCATTTTAGTATTAAACAAACACTGCATGCTGACTTTTGCAGCTCTACAGACCATTTATCTGCTGGTGTCACTAGTATCAGGGACCCTAGACCATGTTGGATGATGCAATATCATTATATAGCAAACAAGGCATGCTGGCTGTTGTAGTTTTACAGGCTACTTACTGTATCTTATGGTGTCTATGCTGGATGAGATTCCAGTGCATGCTGGCTTGTGTAGTTCTACAGACCACCACGTATCTCCTGGTGTCACTAGTATAAATAATCCTAGACCATGTGGCATAATATAGCAATCAATGCATGCTGGCTGTTGTAGTTCTACAGACCACTTACTGTTTCTAATGATGTCTATGCTGGATGAGATGCCATTTTAGTATAAAACAAACAAGACATTCTGGTTCTTGTAGTTCCAAAGACCACTTATCTCCTGGTGTCATTAGTATCAGGGACCCTAGACCATGATGGGTGATGCAATGTCATTATATAGCAAATAATACATGCTGGATGTTGTAGTTCTACAGACCACTTACTGTATCTAATGGTGTCTATGCTGGATGAGATGCCATTTTAGTATTAAACAAACAAGGCATGCTGACTTTTGTAGTTCTACAGACCATTTATCTGCTGGTGTCACTAGTATCAGGGACCCTAGACCATGGTGGATGATGCAATATCATTATATAGCAAACAAGGCATGCTGGCTGTTGTAGTTTTACAGGACACTTACTGTATCTTATGGTGTCTATGCTGGATGAGATTCCAGTGCATGCTGGCTTGTGTAGTTCTACAGACCACCACTTATCTCCAGGTGTGTCACTAGTATAAATAATCCTAGACCATGTTGGCATAATGCAGTGTCATTATATAGCAATCAATGCATGCTGGCTGTTGTAGTTCTACAGACCACTTATTGTTTCTAATGATGTCTATGCTGGATGAGATGCCATTTTAGTATAAAACAAACAAGACATTCTGGTTCTTGTAGTTCCACAGACCACTTATCTCCTGGTGTCACTAGTATCAGGGACCCTAGACCATGCTGGGTGATGCAATGGCATTATATAGAAAATAATACATGCTGGCTTGTGTAGTTCTACAGACCACCACATATCTCCTGGTGTCACTAGTATAAATAATCCTAGACCATGTTGGCATAATGCAGTATCATTATATAGCAATCAATGCATGCTGGCTGTTGTAGTTCTACAGACTACTTACTGTATTTTCTGGTGTCTATGCTGGATAAGATGCAATTGTAGTATAATACAAACAAGGCATGCTGACTCTTGTAGTTCCTCACAATAAATTGGTATTTACACCCCAGGCAGGCAGAAGTAATAAAGCCATGGACATAAATATTACAATCTCCTGCAAACAGCTCAGAGTAACCCCTTAATGAATCACCTTGGAATTACATGGCTCTTCTAGGAAATCATTAAGTGCCACATTGGCTTTAACAATAACAAAACAATTATCTAGGCAGGTTAACCAGCATGCCAGGTTTTCCTCTTTCCTGAGAAGAAAGCTCTCCATTAGCACACAAGGAAAATCAGAGACCCTTTGATCTCAATGTGCATTCCTCGTAGCCATAAACACGGAACCACCTGCTGCCCTCTAGTGGCGATGGAGGAGAATGCAGGAGCATTCCATCGCCTTATCACAGAGAAGCAATGAAAGGAGGCGGGGAGGGGACCTGCCAAAGTGAATGAAGCACAGACAGGGTTGGCTTCATTTATCCATTCAGAGCTGAGTTGTTTTTTTTTTTTCTTGCAAGCAACTCAGGCTGAGCTCATGGACTGCACAGGACTGCCATGGAGAGTGGAGTCAGCATCACTTAATGCCATGTTGCTTTGCTCTCTCTGGAGGGGGATCTGAACCATCATTAATCTAAAGGGGAGTAGCAATTGCTCTGTGCTGCAGTTGACTCAGAGAAGCATCCTTTGGGCACAATGACACTCATAGGAGGAGGTGCAAGGCACTGAGAAAAGTTTTAGAGCTGCTCCTTCTGTCACCTTCCTGGAGAACCTCTCATTGCCTCTTCTTACAGCATGTGGGACCAAGGAGTGAGTGCCAGCCTGGCATTTGGTGCAGGAGATGACTTACTGAGACCCCTGGAGATGAGATGTGTCAACCTTCAGCCATGAGATCTGGATCTGCTTCTTATATGGAGAGGAGCTTGGATTAACATGACTTGGTTAGAGCCCAGTAATGAGAGCCTGTGGAATCAATCAAGTGCCTACCTGCCAGGTGAGAATGGGACCGATAATGGCACCTCCTTGGCAGAAGCTTTGGACCTGCAGGCTCTGAGTGTGGGTATTGTCCTGGCAGTTTTCATCCTTTTTGCCATTGTTGGGAACATCCTGGTGATCTTGTCTGTGGCATGCAACAGGCAGCTGCAAACTGTCACCAATTATTTCATCATCAACCTAGCCATAGCTGACCTACTGCTGAGCACCACAGTGCTGCCCTTCTCTGCCACCCTGGAGGTGCTGGGCACTTGGGTCTTTGGTAGGATCTTCTGTGACATCTGGGCAGCTGTGGATGTCCTCTGCTGCACTGCCTCTATCATGAGTCTATGTATCATATCCATAGACAGGTATGTAGGGGTGAAGCATTCCCTCAAGTACCCAACTATAATGACTGAGAAGAAGGCTGTGGTCATCATCATCCTCCTGTGGGTGTCCTCCATGGTCATCTCCATTGGACCTCTGTTGGGTTGGAAGGAGCCTCCACCAGAGGATGACAGCCAGTGCAGCATCACTGAAGAACCTGGATATGCCCTCTTCTCTTCCCTCTTCTCCTTCTACCTGCCCTTGCTAGTCATCCTCATCATGTACTTCAAGGTCTACATTGTGGCCAGAAGGACCACCAAGAGCCTTGAAGCTGGTGTCAAGAAGGAAAGGAACAAGTCCATGGAGGTTGTCCTCAGGATTCACTGCAGAAGTTTAGGGGAGCCCAATGCCAACTCCAGGAACAAGGGGCACACTTTTAGGAGTTCCCTGTCTGTCAGGCTGATCAAATTCTCCAGGGAGAAGAAAGCAGCCAAAACTCTGGCCATAGTGGTTGGGGTGTTCATCCTCTGCTGGCTACCTTTCTTCATTGTGCTACCATTAGGTAAGTGGGCACTACCTATACCTATCACCCCCACTTGTGGCTTCATAGCTCAGGTTTTAAGAGTATTTTGTGTAACTTGTTATATTTGTTGCTGTTTTATGGTTCCAGTTTATCCCATTTTATGTGTTTTGTAGCTGTTGTTACATAGTAAGGATTTTATTTTATGTGTGAATTACTGCTCTGTACAAGCGTTCTGTAACACTATACCATGCATTGTTCTTAATCTGCTTGTTTTACACTTGAGTTCACATCCTTACTCTATTTGCATGGTTGTTAACAATTTAAAATAAGGATCGCTGCTGCACAGTAAATTTAATCCAGCTATCAATATTATTATTATTATTATTATTGAAAAGAATGGGGAAGGGCAGTACCGGCTTTATATTGGGGGGGGGGGGGGGGGGTGACAAAAGGAGGAAAACTGCCCTGGACCCCCTGACAGAAGGGCCCCTTTATACAAAAAATAGTATAAAGCAATATAAAACAATTATGCAAAATAATAAAAATATAAAAAAAGTAAATAAAATAATATAAACTATCTATTAATTAAAAATGACTTTCTTTAATTAAACGTATCTTGGCAAGTAAGGAGGTACTCTGGATAGAAGGGGCCCCTCTCTATTCAAAAAAATAATATAAAACAATATAAACATATATACACAATAATAAATCACAATAATATATATAATAGATAATGAAAAAAAAATTACTTATTTTTAATAAATGCATCTTGGCAAGTAACATTTTGCTGGCCATTATCTGTAAAGTTTTTACTCTGGACAGAAGGGGCCCACTCTATTAAAAAAAAAATATAAAAAAAAATATAAAACATGTATACACAATAATAATTAATAATAATATGTACAATACATAATGATAATTTTTTTTTTTAAATAAATGTATCTTGGCAAATAATATATTGTCGGCCATCATCTGTAAAGTTTTTATTCTGGACAGAAGGGACCCCCTCTATGCAAAAAAAATATTTAAAACAATATAAAATAATAAAAAGAAATAATAAAAAAATAAAAATGATATAAAATAATACAAAAATATTTAAAATAAAATAAAATATAAAATAATAAAATATATAAAATGGTATAAAGAATTATCAACAATTTAGAATATTAGAATATATTAGAATAATCTAATATAAAAAAATATAAAATAATAAAAATAAATAATAAAAAATAAAAATGATATACAATAATACAAAACAAATAATATAAAAATAACATATATAATAATAATAAATTACTTTCTGTTAATAAATGTATTTTGGGAAGTAAAACCTGTCAAGGAGTCTGTCATTGTTCACATTTCCTTCTAAAAATGCCACCTGCCTGGCTGTCATAGGGACCCTAAACAAGTATGCCAATTGGGTTTCCATGATCTAAATACGTGTTCTGGATGAGTGACTCAGAAAGTAATGAAGACAAAAGATCACTGTGGAATGGTGCCTGAAATATAGCAATTTCAAGAATGCTCCTCTGTATTTTTCTCACCATAGGTTGACTTTAAAGCTTATCTCCGGGGAAAGGAAAAAAACCCTAAGATCCTCTCTTGAAGTGAGGTTTCCCCTACAGTGCAAGGGTTAGATGCTCATTTAGGTCTAGGGTACTGGAAAAGGCATTTTTACTCACCTGATCCCTTGCTCCCCTGGCAACCGGCGCTCTCCTCTTCTCCCCTATGCTCCAGCAGTGGACTGTCCCTTGGTGTCCTTATGTCCAATGCAAAGCTATGGGTGTTGATGGCATCAGAAGACCTGCGAAAGTCGGAACATTGGTGGGGGGGAGAGGCTACCGGGACTGGTCTAGTATTGCAGAAGGAGCCTGTGGGAGTTCAGGTACCTTAGACCAGTCTTACTCAACCTTTTCAACACAGTGGAACCCTTGAAATAGCTTTCCGGTGTCAGGGAACCCCTGCTAAAAATGACTATATCTACATCTCCTGATACATTAGTGTGATGGTCAATGGGAAGAGTGATCCTTACACTTGTGGTCATTGGGAGGAATTACCTGGTGCCTGAAATATAGCAATTTCAAGAATGGCCACCTCTGTATTTTTCTCACCATAAGTTGACTTTAAAGCTTATCTCTGGGGAAAGGAAAATTAGCGTGATGGTCAATGGGAAGAATGTCCCTTACACTTGTGGTTATTGGGAAGAATTACCCCCTTACAGATAGCTACAAAGATCAATGGTATCAGTGGGAACTTATCTGAGAGGCAGAAATTGTTCATCTCTGAAGGAACCCCTAGCAACCTCTGAAGGAACCCTGGTTGGGAAACCCTGGTCTAGACATAAGCAAACCTTTAACCCTTGCAGAAGAAGGATGGCCCCTCGGCAATGGATGATTTATTAATAAGGAACATTTCCGCAGTGACCATCCATTCATTTTTAATGATTTTATATAATTTTATTTTATTTTATCTTTATTAATTTCCAATATATCAAATACAAAACATTAAAATTATTATCACTAACATTTTAATAACTACTCAATCCCACCCACTCCTCCCTCTCCCACCTTTCCCCCCTTTCTTCATTCCTTTAACCCCTTCCTTACCGGGCACTTAAACCCCCCTCCTGCCCAGACCAATTTTTGGCTTTCAGCGCTGTCGCATTTTGAATGACAATTGCGCGGTCGTGCGACGTTGTACCCAAATAAAATTTGCGTCCTTTTTTTCCCACAAATAGAGCTTTCTTTTGGTGGTATTTGATCACCGCTGCGTCATTTCTGATCGCCGCTATAAACAAAAAATGAGCGACAATTTTGCAAAAAAGAACAATATTTTTTACTTTTTGCTAAAGTACAAATCCATTAAAAAAAATATTCATCAGTTTTGGCCGATATTTATTCTTCTACATATTTTTGGTAAAAAAAAAATCGCAATCGGCGTATATTGATTGGTTTGCGCAAAAGTTATCGCGTCTACAAACTGGGAATTGATTTATGGCGTTTTTATTATTTTTTTTTTTTTTACTAGTAATGGCGGCGATCTGCGATTTTTAGCGGGACTGCGATATTGGGGCGGACATGTCGGACATTTTTGACACATTTTTGGGACCAATGACATTTATACAGCGATCAGAAATTTAAATGTCCACTGATTACTGTGTAAATGTCATTGGCAGTGAAGGGGTTAACCAGCAGGGGGCAGTGAAGGGGTTAACAAATGTTCCCTGGGTGTGTTCTAACTGTGGGGGGGCAGGGCTGGCCGGGACATAACAGATCTAACTGATCCCAGTGACAGGGATCAGTAGATCTGGTATGTCCCCTGTCACAGAACGGGGAACCGCCGTGTTTACAACGGCGGTTCCCCGTTCTGAG
>BLSH010302413.1:546842-562237 GCA_018402905.1 Glandirana rugosa | reverse complement strand
AATGGTTCAACAAACCATTTTATATTTTCTACTACAGGTTGGCTCTCTGGATTGTGAAGTTTGGTCCTTGCATTCAAGGAGGGAGTAGAGATACCATTTGACCGCCTTGACGACCGAAGTCAAGGACCGAGGGGCCACCATATCGAATTGCTGCCCCTAGGATGTACCTGTATGTCCTTGGGTTTCAGTGGTTACCCCAGGGTGAAGGCTGCAGCTGAAATCATGGTCCTGGTATTGTTTTCCTTCATCTGGCAATGCTGTGTATACAGCTGCTGGATCACTTTTACATGTCTCCTCTACACCAGTGGTTCTCAACCCTGTACTCAAGTACCCCCAACAGGCCATGTTTTGGGAATTTCCCTTCGATAAAATAGCTGTCCAAAATACCTAGCCATTGACTCTGAATTAAAGCACCTTTGCAAGATAAAGGAAATCCTGCAAACATGGCCTGTTGGGGGGGTACTTGAGGAGAGGGTTGAGAACCACTGTTCTACACCACCTTCCGCCTTCCGCCATCTTTCTGGGCTCTCCCGTTCCACCGGGGAGCCAGGAACTGAAGCCAGCAGTTCCGCCAGTTTACCATAGAGATGAGGGAGGAACTTACGTTCCTGGTTTGAAGTGTTAGGTCTCTCGGTTGGACATCATCTTTTATATTTTACCAAACAACTTGGTAAATGTATTTTTTCCAAAACAATTTGCGCTTCTAAAACTGCTGCGCAAGAATCGTGCGACATAAAAAATTGCAAAACTGACATTGTTTCTCTAGGGCCGCTGCTTTCAGAAAATATATAATGTTTGGGGGTTCCAAGTAATTATCTAGAAAAAAAAATGCTGATTTTTCCATTTATGTAAAAAGTGTAAGAATTGGCTTTGGCAGCAAGTGGATCTAAACAATCCATTGAGTTTGAATTCAATAGGCAGGCTCTTACATTACATTGTTGGCTAAGAGATTGTATAATCAAATTGTGTTCGTCAGCCTAAAGTGATTCTAAAGTCAGAAGTTTTTTTATTTCCATGCATAATGCATGAAGATAAAAAAACCTTCTGGGTGCAGCAGCCCCCCTCAGCCCTCCTAATACTTACCTGAGCCTTATCTGGATCCAGCGATGTTGCACGAGATTCTCGGCTGTCCGGGACTCTCCCTCCTCATTGGCTGAGACAGCAGCAGGGCAAAATAGGCTCCCACTGCTGTCATTCAAAGTCAGTGAGCCAATGAGGGGAGAGTGGAGGTGGGGCCAAGTTGCAGCTCTGTGCCTGAATGGACACACAGGGCAGCGGCTCAGCTCAGGTGCCCCCATAGCAAGCTGCTTGCTTGGAGGCACTCGGCAGGAGGGAGGGGCCAGGAGCACAGAAGAGGGAACCAAGAAAAGGAGGATCTGAGCTGCTTTGTGCACAACCAACTGCACAGAGCAGGTAAGTATAACATGTTTGTTATTTTTAAGCAGAAAAAACAAGACTCTCAGCCATTGGCTATTATTTGGAGATGTAAATTGGTTATTGTTGGAGATGTGCAGCAAATTTGTGTAAATCGGTTATTGTTGGAGATGTATGGACTCTACCATTAGATGCTACAGAAAAGCTTTGGTTTAGAACAAAGTTTAAAGGTTTTTAAGGTATTTGGGATCACCAGAACCAGAGCTGCAAATTAGTTGTAAATCGATTATTGTTGGAGATTTACAGTAAGTTGGTGTAAACTGATTAGTGTTGGAGATGTATGGGCTCTACCATTAGAGGCTACAAGAACGTTTTGGTTTAGAATGAAGTTTGTTAATATTTTGGTCGCCAGGATCAGAGCTGGAAATTAGCTGTAAATTGATTATAGATAGGGGATTTAAATTGGTTATTGTTGGAGTTGTAGGGGCTTTACCATTAGAGGCTACAGGAAAGTTTTGCTTTGGAACAAAATGTATTGATATTTGAGGTCACTGGGATCAGAGCTGCAAATTAGCTGTAAACTGGTTATTATTTGAAAATGTTAATTGGTGTAAATTGATGGAGATGTACAGTAAATTGGTGTGAATTGGTTATTGTTGATGTACAGTAAATTGGTGTAAACTGGTTATTGTTGGAGATGTACAGTAAACTGGGGATTGTTGGAGATGTATGGGCTCTCCATTAGATGCTACAGGGAAGTTTTGGTTTAAAACAAGGTTTGTCACAATTTAAGGTCACCGGGATCAGAGGCAACGCTGTATCTTGGCCTAGGCCAACAAGGCCCAGGCTTGGGCGGCACTTTGCAGGTGGGCAGCATGAAAAGAGTCCCCGTCGGCTTGCAATTGTAGTGCTGCCGCTATGATAATGCAGGCAGGGCCGCCATCAGAGGGGGACAGCCCTTACATATGTGGGGGTCCGGGCATCCCGAAGGGCCCAGGCAGCGGGCCCCAACCAATGAGTTGTTAGGTGGGCAGCCAGCATTCCGCAACTGTGGGGTGGGGGGGGTTTAGTCAGGCCCAGGGCAGCACAAAACCTAAATACACCACTGATCAGAGGTGCAAATTATCTGTAAATTGGTTATTGTTTGGAGATATAAATTGGTTATTGTTTGAGATTTACAGTAAGTTGGTGTAAACTGGTTACTGTTGGAGATGTATGGGCTCTACCATTAGAGGCTACAGGTAGGTTTTGGTTTAGAATGAAGTTTATTAATATTTTGGTCACCAGGATCAGAGCTGCAAATTAGCTGTAAACTAATTATTGTGGGGAGATGTAAATTGGTGTAAATTGGTTATTGTTGGAGATGTACAGTAAAATGGGGTAAACTGGTTATTGTTGAAAATGTATGGGTTCTACCATTAGAGGCTACAGGAAAGTGTCAGTTTAGAATGGAGTTTGTTAATATTTGAGGTCACCAGGATCCGAGGTGCAAATTAGCTGTAAACTGGTTATTGTTGGAGATGTAAATTGTTTTTTAATGGAGAAGTATGGGCTCTACCATTAGAGGATACAGGAAAATTTTGGTTTAGGATGAAGTTGGTGAGAGGTACAAATTAACTGTAAACGCGTTATTGTTGAAGATGTGAATTGATGTGAATGTGTTATTGCTGAAGGTGTGAATTGGTTATTGTTGGAGATTTACATTAAATTGGTGTATGGGTTCTACCATTATAGGCTATGTGTAAGTTTTGGTTTAAAATGAAGTTTGTTAATATTTTCGTCACCAGGATCAGAGCTGAAAATTAGCTGTAAACAAATTATTGTTGGGAGATGTAAATTGGTTATTGTTGGAGATTTACAGTAAAATGGTGTATTGTTGGAGATGTATTATGGGTATGGGTTATACCATTAGAAGCTACAGGAAAATTTCAGTTTAGAACAAAGTTTGTTAATATTTGAGGTCACCAGGATCAGAGGTGCAAATTAGTTGTATATTGGTTATTGTTGGAGATGTAAATTGTTTTTTACTGGAAACGTATGGGCTCTACCATAAGAGGCTACAGGAAAGTTTTGGTTTGGAATGAAGTGTGTTAATATTTGAGGTCACCAAGATTGGAGGTGCAAATGAGCTGTAAACAGGTTATTATCAAGGATGTAAATCGATGTCATTTGGTTATTGTTGGAGATTTACAGTAAAATGGTGTAAACTGGTTATTGTTGGAGATGTATGGGTATGGGTTCTACCATTAGAGGCTACAGGAAAGTTTCAGTTTAGAATGGAGTTTGTTAATATTTGAGGTCACCAGGATCAGAGGTGCAAATTAGTTATAAACTGGTCATTGTTGGAGATGTAAATTGGTTATTGTGGAAGATGTATATTGGTTTTTTTTACAGAAGTATGGGCTCTACCATTAGAGGCTACATTTTGGTTTGGAATAAAGTTTGTTAATATTTGAGGTCACCAAAATCAGAGGTGCAAATGAGCTGTCAACAGGTTATTGTTGGAGATGTAAATTGATGTAATTTGGTTATGGTTGACGATGTAAATTGATGTAATTTGGTTATTGTTGGAGATGTATATTGATGTAATTTGGTTATTGTTGGAGATGTAAATTGATGTAATTTGGTTATTGTTGGAGATGTAAATTGATGTAATTTGGTTATTGTTGGAGACGTAAATTGGTATAAATTGCTTATTGTTGGAGATATAAGGGCTCTACCATTAGATGCTACAGGAAAGTTTTGGTTTAGAACAAAGTTTGTTAATATATGAGGGCATCAGGACCTGAACTACAAATTAGCAGTTAATTTCAGATCATCATGTACCTGGCTTATGTTCTCCCTGTAAGCAAAAAAGTTCTGTGGAAAGCCCGCATGGTAAGACAGCACATAATCAGAGGCGCTCTGCTTCAGTAATCTGCACAATTAACAAACAGTGCTGCTGCTAGTAATCTTGTGATTGCTACTGATGGAAGGTGAAATTGTAATGAAAGCCGTAATGAAATTTGGCGATCCTCCAATAAGGGCCCGCAGTGTGGAGTTTTCTGTTGTTTTGTGATAACAGATTATTGCGGCATAATATTATACAGAGGAAAGTTGTATGAGAACATTGCAACTGAATAATAGAGACCATACTTCATGCAGCATCTCAAACTTTTATTTTATTGCAGTTTAGACATTATTCATAGGTGGGATGGCAGGTCTCCATAAAGCCCAGCTCCAGCCAAAAACCTTTCTCTGTAGACTTTTCAGTAGAGTGGGAAGGGTTAGGACACCTTTTATTGCTCTCTGGGTCTTCTTGCCCTGGTTACACCTGCACCCTTCCATTTCTTTTCTTAGTGCCTCTAGGATAGGTTGACCAGACGTCCCCGGTTCCCGGGAACAGTCCCTGGACTGAGGACACTATCCCCAGACCAAGTCTGTCCCCAGTTATGTCCACGGATTGGGCAATTTCAATCAGCACAACATTTTTTAAAAAAATATATGAAGTAGACACCCCCGCTCTTCTGTTCCTACTAGCTTAGGGGGATGTATTTTTTCCATTATCTGTGCCCTTTTTGTGCTGCGCAGGATCATGTTTATATACGTGATCCTGCTTTTTTGGGTATCGGAGCCAATCAGCGGGTCCGACAAACTCGAGGTCCCCGGTCCCCACCGATCATTCTATACACAGGCAGAATGGCAAACTGCCTTTTAAACAAGGCAGATCACCGTTCTGTCAGTGTGGAAGACATTGATCCTGTGTTCCTGCAAAGCAGAGACATGGATCTATGCCTTCCCTTAGTAAAAGCTCCTCCCCCACGGTGAGAAAACACTGGTTGGGCACACATTTAACCCTTTGATTGCCCTAGATGTTAACCCCTTCCCAGCCAGTGTTATTAGTACAGTGATAGTGCATATTTTTAGCACTGATCACTGTATTAGTGTCATTGGTTCCCACAAAGTCTCAAAAGGGTCACTTTGGGTGTAATTTGTCTGCCGCAATATCGCAGTCCCGCTATAAGCCGCTGATTACTAGTAACAAAAAAAATATGTCCCCAGATTTAATTTGAAAAATCTTGTCACCTTATTCTAGGACAGAAAGTTAAAGGAAATCTTCCCAGTTAGGGCACAAGACAGCAATGAAGCAAAGAGTCAGACCCTTCTTTACACATTACAGTATGCTAAGAAATTCTGGAGCTTTAAAGCCCTACAGGAGTTGAAAAAAACGACCCTTGCAATTTCTCCAATTGCTCCAATATGTAACTATGTATGTAATCTGCAACAGCTTCTGCTCCTTCTATCTGAGAGTGCTAATATAAGGGAAAATGTTTGCCTTATTCCTTGCCTCAGCAGCCCCCCCCACAGCTCTCAGCCACGGTTGCATAATCTCCCCTACCAAGTACAATGCAGTCTTCACCTGTGTGCTGCTTCCTCATTGTCCATTCACAGCCTGGGGGGGGGGCACATTTCTGACCAGTTTGTATTGTTTAGCTGAACAAGATGTTGTGTACATGCATTAGAAATATTAAGGCCTCATTCACACAGGGCATTTTTGTACATTTTTACTGCAGCTGTTTTTGGCTTCAGACGGTTTTTTCTACAGTCAGTGAACTCGCGATCATGTAGTCCTATGTGTCCATGCACACATAGGCTGTTATCAGCTGTTTTGGGCAGGGGCGTTTTTGAGCTGTAAAAAAAACCCAAGACCAGAAACGCACAAAAAACGCTCAAAAACGCGGCTCGCCAGCATTTTTGGACATTTTTGATCCATTGAAAAAAAAAAAAACCTTTAAAAACACAAATGCCCAAAAATGCTCAAAAACTTAGCTAACGTCCTCTGTGCATGAGGCCTAATGATTACTATTATAATCTTTATCATTATTATTAGTTCTGTCACAAATGCTTTATAAATGCTTTATGCTATAAACATCCATCTGGAGATTATGACAGCTTGCTGATTTGACAGGATCCTTAGGCAGTTTAACTTATCAAGTAGACACAGAATGTACTTTAAAGCTGAACTCCAGTCAGTGGAAAAAGTTCACTTTGCAGTGCAAATCCCCACCACTGCAAGGGTTAATTGCTCATTTGGTCTGGGGGTAAAAAATAAAGTGAAATACCTCACTCCAGAATGCCTCCTCCTTAAAGAGGAACTGCAGTCTGCTCACATAATTTGTAATAAAAGCATCTTTGCCATTCTGAAGCTTCCCTCCAACCACTTTGCATATTATTTTATATATACTGGGATTCTGTACTTGCCAAATATGTTGCAGAAATCTCCCTCCACTGAGTCTGGCTGCAGCCATTTTAACTGTGGGCAGTTGAAGCCGCTGCTTGTTCACTTCCTGGATTTACAGACACACACACACACGAACACTTCCAGCTCTGCAGCTTTCATTGACCCTCTTATGACTCACCCCCCCTCCCTTCCTGGCCAACTCTCATGAGAGTGAGAGAGAGAGAGAGAGCTGTGCATGATGTCATACGATGAGGCTTTTTTCCAGCCAAGAAACAGGAAGTGCGCTGTATAATGTATTTACTGGCAGAAAAAAAAATGTTTTACTATCCAAAGTTAAAACAACAAGGGTAGAAGATTTAATAGATGGAAAGATGAAAAAATGACTGAAGTTCCACTTTAAGGAGAGCGGTTCCCTAAAACCACTACTCTTTGCGGCTCGGCTGGTCATAGCTCATTGCTAGCTGGTATGTAAGGACAGTAAGAGCCGGTTCACACTGAGGCAACTTGTCAGGCGACTCAAGTCGTCTCCATGCAGTGCAATGGAACTGTTCTAATAGGAGCGACTCAGGTCGCTCCGACTTAGAAAAAGGTTCCTGTACTACTTTTGGCGCGACTTCAGGCGACTTGCATTGACTTCTATTACAGAAGTCGTTTGCAAGCCGCGCTGAAGTCACGATGTGCGGGGTCGCGATGAGTCGCCCTGCAAGTCGGATCGCCTCAGTGTGAACCGGCTCTTAAGGTCTACCCACATCCGAATCAGAGAGCAACATGCTGGTTGCCAGTGGCATGAGGGATGAGGTAAGTATTTCACCTTATTCACTACCCCCTAGAACAGTGGTTCTCAACTCCTGTCCTCGGGACCCACTAACAGGCCAGGTTTGCAGGATAACTGAAATACATCACAGGTGATATCATTTGCTGCTCAGTGATTGCAGTATTCTAGTCTGCATCTCCCCAAGGTAATACTTAAAATACAGCCTGTTGGTGGGTCCAGGCACTGAGACAGGCTTTGAGAACCACTGTTCTAAGGCCTCATGCACACTGAACGTTATAAAAAAAAAGCCAGCAATGAAAAGCCTCGTACACACTGGACGACAATCGCACGTACAATCCTCGCAAATCGCATGTTGCATAATGTAACTTGCATACTAACTGCACTACACGATCGTACGACCGCAGAAAGAACGTTCAGGTGATTGTAATTAGCATCCGGCCGTTCCTGACTTCGGAGCATGCGTGTTTTGCACAATACAACTTGTTGTACCAACTGCTCTGTACACACGATACAACGGTCGTATGAGCGCTTGTTGGTACGACCAAGTTTTCTAGTTTGCTCATACAACTCCCTTGTACGACCGTCGTATGTTCGGCTGTTCTAATCACGCATAGTTAGCACGACCTGTTGTATACGATTGTCGTCCTGTGTGCACGAGGCTGTAGTCTTCATTTACACTGGATGCTATTTCAACCTCTCCTGAACGATTTTTTTTGACAACTAGAAGTTGGCGTTTAAAACTGCCATTTTGCCGCGTTTTGCATGCTGCATTTAAAAAAATATATATATATATTTTTTTTAATGGAATCGCCTGTAAACTAAATGGTCTTAGACGTGAGTTACCGTGTTTAGGTGCATTTAGCGGCGTTTAACCACTTGCCGACCGTCAATCGGCAATTGATGGCGGCAAATTGGCGCTGTAAGGCAAATCGCCGTCATATGACGGCGGCCGCCAGATCACGCATAGTGAGCTCGCGCATGTCGCCGGAGGCGCGCCCGCACGCTCACTGTGTCCGGGGAGGGCCAGGGAGCGGGTGCGGTGGCTTCGATTGCCGCCGGCCACCCGCGATGCCCCCCCCCCAGAGTGAATGAACGAAGGTCCGTGTAAGTAAACACGGACCTCCGCTCTGTGTGAGGGGGAAGGGCTGTGATCACAGCCTTCCTGTACGTGAAGGCTGTGACCACTTCCCTTCCCCTGTTAGGGCAGTCCCCCTACAGTTAGAACACGCCCAGGGAACATAGTTAACCCTTAGAGCGCCCCCTGCAGGTTAACCCCTTCACTGCCAATGGCATTTACACAGTAATCAGTGCATTTTTATAGCACTGATCGCTGTATAAATGCCAATGGTCCCAAAAAAGTGTCAAAATGTTCCGACATGTCCGCTGAAATATCGTAGTACCGCTAAAAATCGCAGATCGCCGCCATTATTAGTAAAAAAAAAAAATCCCCAAAAATGAATTCTCATCATCCGTAAACGCGACCACTTTTGCGCAAACCAATCAATAAACGCCGATTGCAATTTTTTTTTATCGCAAATATGATGAAGAATATAAATCGGCCAAAAACGGTGAAAAAAAAATGTTTTTTTATATTTTTTTTTTGGATTTGTATTTTAGCAAAAAGTAAGAAATTTGGTTTTTTTTTTGCAAAATTGTCGCTCTTCTTTTGTTTATAGCGGCGATCAGAAATGATGCAGCGGTGATCAAATACCACCAAAAGAAAGCTCTATTTGTGGGAAAAAAAGGACGCAAATTTCGTTTGGGTACAACGTCGCACGACCGCACAATTGTCAGTTAAAGCGACGCAGCGCCGAATCGCAAAAAGGGCTCCGGTCCTAAAGCTGGAAATCCTTCCGGTCCTTAAGTGGTTAAAAGCTGTTTGGCGTTTCAAATGCCTCTGAACTGGCGTCTGAACCCATTTTTTTGCATTCCAAAAAAAGCCTTTAAACTCAACTGCCTGGAAACGACCTTAAACGACCCTCTGTAAATGTACTGATAAGATAATATAGAGGAGAGTTCAGGGGCAGCTGGGAAAAAAACGCCCAAATGCCTCTAAACGTCCGTTTACCAGCAGCAGTGTAAATGAGGCCTTAGGGGTGGAAAGCAGTAGCTGGGCAGTGTGTTTTTCAGCATTTTTGTAGTATCAGTTTTCAGGGTTTTTTGGCGTTTTTTAGCTTTTTTTTTTTTTAGCAAAACTATACTCTCATAAAAGCTTATGGCTCAAAAACGCTGATAAACGCAGATAAACAGAGCTAAAGTTAGAGCTATTTTACAGCTGAAAAACGCCTTTCAGAACCCACTAGTTTGGGGTTTTTTTTACAACCCAAAAACGCCACTGCCCAAAACAGTTGATATCAGCATATGTGTGCATGAACACATAGGATAACATGATGAAGAGTTTATTGACTGTGGAAAAAATGTCTGAAGCCAAAAACAGCCGCTGTAAAAATGTCCAAAAACGTCCTGTGTTTGTGTGTGTGGCCTTAGACCTCATGCACACTGCTGCTGCTAAACGGACGTTTAGGGGCAGTTGGGCATTTTTTTTCAGCTGCCCCTGAACCCTTCTCTATGTTATCTTATCAGTACATTTACACAGGGTCGTTTATAGTCGTTTCTAGGTAGTTGAGATTAGAGGCTTTTTTTTGGAAAGCAAAAAAATGTGTTTGGACGGAAGTTCAGAGGCATTTGAAACGCCAAATGCCTGTAACAGCTTGTAAACTCTCCTAAGCGCGGTAACTCACATTTAGCAGCGCTTTGTTTAGAGGTGTTTTTCATTTTAAAAAAAACGCTTCTAGACATGAACGTGGCAAAACGCTGCTAAACGCGACATGTAAAATGCGGCTAACGGCTGTTTTTAAGCGTTAGTTTCTAGCTGTCAAAAAATCATTCAGGAGAGGTCGAAAAAGCGTCCCATGTTCATTAAGCCTTAATGCTTGAAGTTAAAAAGAAGACAATTCACATTTGTCTAAGGACACTGGAACTAATGAACGCGATCTAGCATGGAGGGGCTGAGTGTGGCAAAACTGAGACTGTGCTAACTAGCATAGAAAGATAAGGGGATCTTATCTTTCCTTAGATTGTAAGCTCCTTGAGGGCAGGGACTGGTGTGAATGTACAACATATATGTGTAAAGCGCTGCATAAATTGGCGGCCTTATATAAGTACCTAAATAAAAATAAAATAAAAAATAAATAAGGGGATACAGAGGACCATACCAAAACCTTAAACACACATTTTAAGTGTGAAGTTAAAGTTCTAAAGTCAAAACCTTTTTATTTTAATTTTAAATAGAATTGGGAATAGTTAAACCCCTCGTCAAGTTTTCCTTGAAGGGGTTGTAAAGGCAGAAAGTTTTTTTATCTTAATGTATTCTATGCATTAAGATGAAAAACCTTCTGTATGTAGCAGCCTCCCCAGCAGCCTGTAATACTTACCTGAGCCCCTTCACTCTCCAGCGATGTCCATGATCCCTTCAGCCATCCATTACACTCCTCCTGATAGGCTGAGACACAGCAGCGGCTCCATTGGCTCCTGCGGCTGTCAATCAAAGTCAGTAAGCCAATCAGGGGAGAGAGGGGGCGGGGCTGGGGCTCTGTGTCTGAATGGATACACGGAGCTCTGACTGGGCTTGGGTGCCCCCTGTAGCAAGCTTCTGGCTCAGGGGCACTCGATAAGAAGAGGGGCCAGGAAAGCAGAAGAGGAACCTGAGAAGAGGAGGATCTGGGCTGCTCTGTGCAAATCCAACTGCACAGTAGAGGTAAGTATAACATGTTTGTTATTTTTTTTAAAAAAGGAGGCTTTACAATCACTTTAATGTCTCTATCCCCACTAGGCAGATTCACAATTTCTGTCGATCCTGGTGACCATTGTCACTGTTGCAGATGTTGACGGAAAGTCCAACATTTTACAGTTTTCAACAGATAATCAGGAGGATTGTGAAAATCTTCTATTTGGAGACACTTGTCAAGGTGACAGTTCTCTAATAGAGGATTTCATCTAACTTTGGAAAGATTTCCTATACTAGTTTTTCTGTCCTTCCTAATGTGGGGTTGGCACATCAGATCTCCCAAATAGGCCTCCTCAGAAAAAAAAGTCCAGATAGAGGTTGTAACCATTCTCTAAATTCCCAGATTTTTAAAATAATTTTCAAGTTTTGAAAAGAGAAGGGAAGTATTAGGACCCTGGTCAAGTTTTTATTGGTTTCTGTGTCCCACCGGGAAGAATAACCCGTCTGTAGGGAATGTTTCTACAAGAAGAGGTAGTGAGGGTCCAATGGGGACATATGTTCTGGTGGCATCTGTCTAACAGGAAAATTCTACTCACTTTGTAGAGATTTCATGTTCTGTCTCCAAGACGAGAAGAAAAGGGAAATCTCTCTAAAGCATAAAATACATTTAATAGGGATTTAGCCATTCCCTACTATATCCAAAAACAGCAAACACATTTTAGTTATACATACACTTTAATCCTGCTCTGGGGCAGACATACTTCTAAACATCTGATTCCTTGTACTTTGTGGAGATTGGAGACCAGGTCACATTCCATTCAACCCAGTTGGCTCATACATACTGATAGGAATCATCCTCTAAAGATTCATTAGACAAGTCAAATGTTTTCCCCCTTAAACCATTAAAAGAAGTACTTTCAGATAAATTGGCCACATCTCGTGCTGCATTCATGTCTTGTTTTATGCTACAAACCATACTTAGTCATCTCGGATGATTAAAAGATAATAGAGTAGGGAATTGGTGAGGAAAGGTTTGAATTTGCAGCATCCTCTTATGGATTAGTAAGCATGGAGTTATCCATTACATAAGATGTCTCTGATAACCTGCATGGTTAGGGAATGTAGCCCCCTGGCAGATGAGTGCCTTTTTCACTTATTAGACAAGATTGTGTCTAAGTGTATATAGGCCAAGCACAGCACACACCTCGCCCTGGCCCTGGGCACTGGAGGCTCTTCCCTTCTTTTAAGTGTTTTCAGTTTAACAAGAACATTCTTGCCATGCTTGAGATAATAACAATTACTAATCTGATGACTGTGCCGTAGCGTCTGCCAATTTCTGCTGTTGCCTATTATTGTAGATACCGACACTGAAAAAGCTGGTGAATGGAGACTTTGTATGAGCCAACTTTTCAATACAATTTTTTAAGTAGGCATTATAGAAGACCTATGCTGGGCACTATTTGCATTTTATTATATTCACCAATATAATTCAAAGGTAGTTTCAGGAAAACAACAAACTACAACAATAAAAGCGAAAAGGTGTAAATGGACGCTTTTTGTGCCAAAATAAAATGCATATATGGTGATTCCATGACTTTAAATAGACCCTTTCAGTGTCTAAAAAAATTGTACCTCAAGCTCCATGTGATAGAACAGCCATTATATCCACCTCTTCGGTAGTCTGTGTCTCCTATCTCTCCTCCATTCCAGTGCTGCCGCCTCTTGCAGTCTCTTTGGAATCCAACACCTCCAAGAGTGTTGGGTGCCTGTGTCCCCCAAAGGACTGACGTCACTTTCAAAGGATGGAGCCACAGTGCATGGCGGAAGGGAAAAGGCATCCAGAACTTTAGAAGGCGTGAAGAAGTGAAATGGAAGCTGCAGTGTTGGAATGGAGGGTAGATAGGGAACATGGACCTCTGTATGATAGTGAATTTATTTGGCTTTTTCTTAAAGTTTTCAACATGGAAGAAATTTCCCCCTGATTTCCTGTCATTTACTGCCAAAGTAGAGATGGCTGTTTACTCCACAAATCTAAACAGCCATTGAGGCAAACATGGCTGAAAGAAAGTTGAAGAGAGGTGAACTGGGAGGATTCAAATGGAGTTACCCAGAGGTGGCCATGCCTTGACTTCACATATGTACAGACAGGTGGTGCTGGATTGGTCATCTTGTCTGTAGCATTTTAGTGATCACTGGTCAGATTTTAGTGGTGTCAGTGGTCAGATTTAGTATTGTAAGTGGGAAATTTTTAGTAGTGTTAGTGGGCAAATTTTAGTGGTGTTAATGGTCAGATTTTAGCCATGCCAGTGGTCAGATTTAGTAGTCAATGAGGAAGGAAAAGAAGTCCTTGGAGCCGCACATCACACAAAACCCTCATGTAAAGAGTGGAAGCAGCCATGACTAAGCCCTGAGGGTGTGGATAAACATGTCAGGTTTGCAGCCTGCACAGAGTCTAGGCTGAGGCTGTTTCCACTCTTTACATGAGGGTTTTGTGTGATGTGCCGATCCTGTGACTTCTTTTCCTTCCTAATTGACTTCTAATGGAGCTAAGATGAGTTGTTTCCCTGACTGCACTACCAGCGGTTGTCAGCATAGACCTACTAGAACCAGAAGTGGCATCTTTCATTTCTTTGTATGAGGTCAGATTTAATAGTATTAGTGGTCAGATTTTAGTGGTGCCAGTAGTCACATTTTAACAGTGTCAGTGATCAGATTTAGTGGTGTTGGTGGTCAGATTTAGTGGTGCCAGTGGTCAAATTTTGTGGTGCCGGCGGTCAGATTTTAGCGGTGGCAGTGGTCAGCTTTTAGTGGTGGCAGTCGTCAGATTTTAGCAGTGCCAGTGGTCAGATTTAGTGGTGCCAGTGGTTAGATTTTAGTGGTGCCAGTGGTCAGATTTTAGCAGTGTCAGTGATCAGATTTAGTGGTGTTGGTGGTCAGATTTAGTGGTGCCAGTGGTTAGATTTTAGTGGTGTCAGTAGTCAGATTTTAACAGTGTCAGTGATCAGATTTAGTGGTGTTGGTGGTCAGATTTAGTGCTGCCAGTGATCAAATTTTGTGGTGCCAGCGGTCAGATTTTAGCGGTGGCAGTGGTCAGCTTTTAGTGGTGGCAGTGGTTAGATTTTAGTGGTGCCAGTATTCAGATTTTAACAGTGTCAGTGATCAGATTTAGTGCTTCCAGTGGTCAAATTTTGTGGCGCCAACGGTCAGATTTTAGCAGTGCCATTGGTCAGATTTAGTGGTGCCAGTGGTCAGATTTTAGCAGTGTCAGTGGTCAGATTTTAGCAGTGTCAGTGGTCAGATCTAGTGGTGTTAGTTGTCAGATTTAGTGGAGGCAGTGGTCAGATTTAGTGGTGGCAGTGGTGAGATTTTAGAGATGTCAGTACATCCAGAACAGGCCAGACGCCTGAAACTATTTGAAATCTGTGTTTTTCTCAATATTTCAGGATCATTTTTGTCAGGTATAATAACAAAATTGCATAGAAAGAAACATTTTACTTCCTTCCTCCATTTGAGCTTCTTATGGTATATTTAATGATCTCTCTAGCCTCACAAAATAGGATGCCCTCATTTAATAGCAGCATCTCTAATTTCAGGCATGACAAAATATGCACTTTAAATAAAACCATAAAACAGGAGGCATTTAATGCTATCTGTGAATTGTTTATAAATGCTTACACTTGCAGCGAGATTAAAAAAAAGGAAGCTACATAGTTACATAGTTACATAGTTAGTCAGGTTGAAAAAAGACACAAGTCCATCCAGTTCAACCAAAAAAAAAAAAATGTATATACATATATATACACACACACACACATACAACCAAATAATCCCATATACAATCCTTCACCCAGTTGATCCAGAGGAAGGCAAAAAACTCCAGCAAAGCATGGATCCAATTTGCTATAACGGGGGAAAAAATTCCTTCCTGATTCCCCGAGAGGCAATCGGATTCACCCTGGATCAACTTTACCTAAAGATGTTAGTACCCAGTTATATTATTTACATTAAGGAAAGAATCCAGGCCTTTTTTAAAGCAATCAACTGTGCTGGCCAAAACCACCTCTGGGGGGAGTCTATTCCACATTTTCACAGCTCTTACTGTGAAGAAACCTTTCCGTATTTGTAGATGAAATCTTTTTTCCTCTAGACGTAAAGAGTGCCCCCTTGTCCTTTGTGCTGACCTTAAAGTAAATAACTCCACACCAAGTTCACTATATGGACCACTTATATACTTGTACATGTTGATCATATCCCCCCTTAATCTCCTCTTCTCAAGAGAGAATAAATTCAGATCCTCT
>BLSH010302413.1:531713-543351 GCA_018402905.1 Glandirana rugosa | reverse complement strand
ACGCAGTCACTTTCGTTTCTTTGACGGCAATAGTAAAAATGCATCACGGTATTAAACAATTAATTTTATAATTTCTCAAACTGAACGTAATCTAACTAATCTAGGACAGATTTCAACGGGGACCATACACAAACGTACTTACACTCAATCCCTGGAATCTAACATTCGAGGAACTCCCATCCCTGACTACACTTACATGTTATATATACATTTCGCGACGCATTTAACTGCCGTGATATATTCATGGACTTTACTTATTTATACGATCAAGCGGCTGAACTGCCGCTATGATCGTTCTTGGGGTGTGCAGAATCGCCAGCTGAAAAAAAAGATATCTGAATGGTGCCTCTAGCTGCTGGCACCATTCAGATATCCCCCCTCAAAGTCTAGGACGTCCATGGACGTCCTACCGGCGAGAAGGGGTTAATTGTATTTATTTATTCATTTCAGGTACTTATATAGTGCCGTCAATTTACGCAGCGCTTTACATATATATTGTACATTCACATCAGTCCCTACCCTCAAGGAGCTTACAATCTAAGGTCCCTAACTCACATTCATGCAAACACATACCAGGGGCAACTTTAGACAGGATCTAATCAATCTAATGCAAGTCAAACTCTTTAATATTTTAATTAACAAATTATGGCACTACGTAAAAATGATAACGGCAGTTTCTTTGCTTTCACTGACGCAAATTGGACGCTGTTGTGATCAAAGTCAGTTTTTTTTTTCAGTTTCTTCTCTTTCTACTCTTAGCAGAGCGAGATCACAGAGTCTGCCTTGACCCATGGAGGTTCTCAAATATAAACGCATTCGTTTTAATTTGCTGAATGATCTCTCACAGCTGGCGATGGAAACTGCAATGGTTAGCATTATCTGAATAGCAATGTGAAGAATGGGAAAGACAGTCACACATACGCACTAGAGCTGCTGGACCCATCAGACCTAATGAGAACATACTGCTAAAAAATATAGACAGCGTCATGTTGAAAATACCGATAGATATTTATAACTGAGAAGGGTTGATTCATTAACTGAGCTCGCTGTGTGACGGTGCAGTCGCTCCAGGCACTGGCCGGTTGCCATAGCCAAGCTCATGCTGCGTTGCTGTGAGCGTCACAGTGTCATCCTGTCTCTGCAGTCTCCATAAGTCGCTGAACTGTTGTTGACCCATAGAGCGACAAAAAGTCCTGTGAATGTTTGCACCAACCCTTCAAGTGTCACCCTGGACATGCACCAGATGGGCCATACCCTAAATACACCACTGAATGTATAGACCTTTATAAAACGTAACTACTACACTAAACCTTTGGTCCAACCTCTGGTCCATGTAACTGAGAGCAAGGTTGTGGGATGGGGGCTGTTTGACTAAAATGCATTTTGCTGAAAGATGTTTCTCTTTCTCGTCTCAGAAAGTAGGGAGTTGTGGGTGGTGTGCAAGCATGAGGCCAGGGGTGCTGCTGGATCTTGACACCCAGGGCACTCTCCATGGGTCTTTTTTGAGTCCCCCATTGATTGCTGTTGTGACTCCAAGAATGGTCTTCTAGACCAGGGGTATCCAAACTATGGCCCGTGGGCCACATCTGACTCGCTACAAGATTTTCCCCAGCATTTACAGAAGGAGATCTTCTCCACCTTCTGATTCCTGCCCTGCTGCTACAGCCACTCTATAAAACATACAGTGGTAAGGGGGACTCTGATAGGGACCATAATGTAATGCGGGGATTCTGTTGGGGACCCTGATGTAGGGGGAGGGCTCTTATGGAGACCCTGATCCATGATGAAAGGGGGAAAATCTGATGAGGACTCTGATGTAGGCCCTGATATAGGGACCCTGATCTATGATGTAAGGGGGGACTCTAATGGGGATTCTGATGGGGACCCTGATATATATATAAATATATATATATATATTTTTTTTTTTTTATTTATTTATTTCGGGTACTTACATAGCACTGTCAATTTACGCAGTGCTTCACATATATATTGTACATTCACATCAGTCCCTACCCTCAAGGAGCTTACAATCTAAGGTCCCTAACTCACATTCATTCATACATATACTAGGGCCAATTTAGACAGGATCGAATTTACCTACCAGCATGTCTTTGGAGTGCGGAAGGAAACCGGAGTCCCTGGAGGAAACCCACACAGGCACAGGGAGAACATGCAAACTCCGGGCAGGTAGTGTTGTGGTTGGGATTCAAAGCAGTGACCATTTAGCTGCCAGGCAAAAGTGCTATCCACTACATCACTGTGCCTCCCATATGTAAAGCACTGTGTAAATTGACGGTGCTATATTAGTGCCTGAAAAAAAAACAGATAATAGGTGGAAACTAAGGTGATTTATAACTCACCAGCAGTGTCAGCTTAAATTATGTGGCACTAAAATTATGTTTCTGGTATTTCTGGAAAAATGATTAATAAACTAAATCATAGCTGTAAAATTTGGGAAAATGTTTGGCAAACAGTAAGAAAAAATAAAAAACGGAGGACATAAAGTAAATAAAAAATAACTGGGGTTAACTAAGGGTACAAAGGGAATTAAATAGGAACAGCTTTCATTGTAAGCACTCCTGTCAGTGGTAAATACGTAAGAAGGGATGCTGATGTAGCAGAGACTCTAATAGGAGTCATAACAAAATTGTCTCTCTTTCATTCAGAATCATATCATGCTAATTACATATGGATCTCACTAAAACGTATTCATGCATTTACATTTTATTCATTGATTTTTTTTTTTGGCCCGTGAATCTTTGTAAATCTTTGTAAATTATGCAATTGTTCGAAAAAGTTTGGAGACCCTTTATCTAGACCAGTGGGCCGGATGTGGCCCTTTGCTTACCTTTATCTGGCCCTTGGAGCGCCATTCCACCAACTAACACCAATGATGGGGCAACATTCCCCCTACTGACATCATCAATGGGGCACTATTTTTCTCATTAAAACCAATGATGGGGCACTGATACCTGGGCACTTTCTATACCCACTAGTCCGGCCCACCCGTCTTTGTCTGGAAAGTTTGGAGACCCCTGATCTAGACAAACGCCACAATATTTGCTGAAATTTTACATGCTGCTATTTGTTTAAGTGATAATGATGAGACATTTGATTTTCATAATATTCATACCATTATATTTATGAAATTACATTTGGCAAAGGTTTAGACCAATGCTCTTATTTTAGTCAAACAGATTTTATTATATCCAGAACTGATCCAAAGAGTGTCAGTTTACTTGTATGTCACTTAAACTTGAGCTTCAAACACGAACATTTTCATGTAAAGTGTTAGTTCCCCTTTCTGCACTTTTTCCAACAAATCCCCCATGCTTTCCATCACCCTGAGCACATTGCAAAGCACTGTTCAAATTGAAATACTCTGCCCCTTTTCCATTGCATACCTCTATATCCTATAGGGTCAGCCAGCTGTAGGTGGTCGACCTGGATTAAAACAGCATGACAGGCCAAAGGTTAGAAGTGCACCCCTAGCAGCCACTCCTGGCTCATTAAAACCTCACCGATGGGCAGTAGACTCCTGCCTCTAAGGGCCCTTTCACTGGTGCGCGTTTGTCACACTAAAACACATCTCTCCAGTGTGACAAGAGCACATGAAAATGATTCCCCTTTAAATTCTATGTAACTGTTCACATTGCTGTGCTGCATTTTAACCACTTCTGCCCAGACGGTTTACCCCCATTCATGTACAGACCACGTTTTGCGATACGGCACTGCGTTATTTTAACTGACAATTGCACGATCGTGCGACGATGTACCCAAATAAAATTGATGTCCTGTTTTCCCCACAAATAGAGCTTTCTTTCGGTGGTATTTGATCACCTCTGCGGGTTTTTTTTTTTGCGCTATAAACAAAAAAAGGCTGACAATTTAAAAGAAACAATATTTTTTACTTTCTGCTTTAAATCACATACAATAAAAAAATGTAAAAAATCTAATTTCTTCTTCAATTTAGGCCAATATGTATTCTGCTACATATCTTTGGTAAAAAAAATCCCAATAAACCTATATTGATTGGTTTGCACAAAAGTTATAGCATCTACAAATTATGGGATATTTTTCCTACATAGGTAGACCGCCGTTCTGTCTGCCTCGAGAATGATCGGCGGGTCGCCGCAGATATCGGTTCCGCCAGACCCGCTAATTGGCCCAAGCTGTGTCCAAGCACAGCGGGAGCTGGTCGCTGGGGGCGTGCGTGACTAGACCTGGAAGGTACAGGTATGTGATTTTGCGCAGAGAGGCCGCCCTGCTACAGTAAATGTACGTGGGGTGGTCCAGAAGTGGTTAAAAAGTCCTGCATGTTGCATCTTTGGTGCGCGTGTCAAAAAACGCACCATTGATTTCTATAGTAAAAGCACCAAAAAAAATCCAGTTTTGGTGAGTTTCTTGGGTCACATGTCCACATTTCACAGGTGCATGCTGGGAGACGGGAATGCAGAAAACATGGTGAAAATGCATCAAAAATGCAATATGCATTTTTTGCAAAATGCATACCTTGTTTTAAGCGCACCAGTGCGAAAGGGCCCCAACAGCAGCGGGTGCACTTCTAATATTCAGCCCATCCTGCCATTTACCCAGAACTGAGGGGGTTGACCACCTAGACCTTTTTGCAAATCAGCTTTGCAGAACCTAAAGGGATGCAATGGGAAAGGACGGCTTTTTAAAATCTAACAGTGCTTTACAATATCCTGGGAGTAATGGCAAGCATGGTTAATTTCTTGGAAAAATGTGCAGATGAACTACTGCTTAAAATGTATTCCTCAGTAGCCACAAACGATATATATATATATAAATCTATGTTGCATGCACCAAAGCTTGTGCAAACCCAGTTATTAGCTTGTAAAACTAGCAGTGACATCATCACTAATATTTTTAGATAATTAAAGGAAAGGTATGTGAAAGGTAAGAACGGCAGTGAAGAAAAAGAAAGAGAAGGTTGACACAAGACGTCATATGTGGGTAAAGAAAAAGCATCACTCACTTTTTGCTGCATCTGTGCCTTGAGACCTTTTAGGAACCCACCAACATCCTTGCAGAAGATACGGTATACATCTCTTGTTGTTTCTGCACTCTTCATATGTTACCAGCACGCTCTTTTCATTGAAGATATCAAAGGCCTGTTATCACAATAACCTCCTTAACCTAATCTCGACAGGCGAAGTTCTTTGAGGTTTCCAGATGCCCCTAACTAAGTGTGACAATTGGCATCTGGTTCCACTTAGGTTGGAAAGTTATGCTTACAATAATTAATAGAATATGTTGAAAGGAAAAAAATGTATAAATGGAGGAAAGCTGGGAAACACCTCTAATGGTTAAGTGGAGTGCCTTGCAGGTCTATATTATTATTTATTTATTTATTTATTACCAGTATTTTTTATAGCACTGACAATTTTATATAACGTACACATCACATGCTGTACATTCCCATCAGTCCCTGTCCTCAAGGAGGTCACAATCTAAGGTCCTTATCTCATGTGCATGCATAGATTATTATTATTATACAGGATTTTTATAGAACCTGTAGTTGTCCAGCACTTTAAAAATAAAGGAATATAGGAAGTTATATTACAATTCAATACAAAGGATTAGAAGCCCTGCTCCTGGGAGTTTACAATCTAAAAGGGAGGGGCAAGTGATACTTAAGATAATACCTGTAAGGTGAGCTGATGGAATGGAGAAGGTAAAAGGCAGGATAGGAATCCTTGAATTGATGAGTTTTCAGGGGTTGCCTTAAGGCAGACAGCATAGAAGATAGCTGGGCAGTTTGGGGTAGGGAATTCTAGAGGATAGAAGAGGCCTGGAGGTGAGCATGGGATATTTCCCCAAGTACAACCACAGCTATTCATTTCTTTGGGTGCTGTATGCAGCACTTGTGGCTCCTAGATGGGGAAATATGTCAGAATTCTACATTCTATGAGCCCAGGTGCCTATGTGCATGAGGCGTATGTCTCAATACTAAGGGAAGATAGTATAAAGATACATTCTGGGGGAGTTATGCTAGCAGTATTTTAAAGGAAGACTATAATGGGGTAGTATGGAGGCTACCATTGCTATTTTCTCCATTTGAAACTAGCTTTTAAACCAAGAGCTTCAATACTTTCTAAGGCTGGCAGAAAATATAGAAGATAGCTGGGCAGCTTGGTGTAGAGAATTCCAGAGGATGGGGGAGGCTCTGGAGAAGTCTTGGGGGTGAGCATGGGAAGAGGGGACAAGGGAGCTACAGAGCAGGAGATCTTAGGAGGACCAAAAAGTATGGTTTGGGTGATGTTTTGAGATGAGTTGGCGATGGCTCTGTATTTTGTTGTTAATGTTTTGAATTGTATTCTTTGGGTGGAGAGATTGGCAGAGAAGAGTGAGAACACTGAATGGTGGGATAGGTGGATGAGTCTGGCAGCAACATAAACAAACTGAAAGGGGAATAGTCTATGTAAAGGTATGCCAATGAGAAATGAGTTGTAATAATTAACACACACGCATACTAGGACCAATTGGTCAGGAGCCAATTAGGCTACCAGAATGTGAGAGAAAACCCAAAGGAAATTCACCAAGGACATGCATACTCCATGCAGATAGTGTTCTGATCAGTATTTAAACCAGGGACCCCAGTGCTGCAAGGCAGAAGGTCCAACCACTAAGCCTCTACTTCTGCTCTGGAACCACATTTACCAAATGCAAGTTGTATAGGGACAACTAGTGAAAGTGAAAAAAAAAGTGAAAGTCTAAATTTTTTAAATTTCCAAAATTAGCAGATTTACAGTGAAGGTGGGTGGTCCCAGTACTGGAAAGATATGAATGGGATTTGAGTAAGTCAAGCCAGAGTTGTATATGCTGCTAAATACACCCAATTGAGCTGCAAACCAGCTAAAATATTTGTAACTCTGTTGAGCCTCTTCCATGATTCACTTCTCCGCGTTGCACTACTAAGCCAGGCATGTGACAGAGATGTTCCTTATTGCAGTTTTATGGCTTTCTGTGTCACCTGGTCCTTGAACTATACAAAATTCTTTTTTACACTGCTAAAATCCTCCATGTGCTGCCTACACCTGACCTCTCAGCCCCCATTTCCTGAAATTTTCATAGATTAGCCCCATTGCCGTAGAAGTTGGTTGACTCGTGGTTTATAACCTCCCACTCTCCTAATGCACAAGTCAGTCTTAGACTGACTTCCGTTGAGTGGGAACGGCCATAGAAGGATCAACATTTTTATTTGGCCATCTCTGGCCAGCTTAAAGTTGAATTTCACCCAAAAGGGGAAGTTTCACTTTTCTGTCACCTCCACCCCTCCGGTTTAAAGTGTTTGTTAAGCCACTTGTATAAAAAGTTCCCATCCGCTTTGTATTATAAAAAGAAGCTGCCCTGTGTCTGTGTTATAACATATATATACTTCTCTGTATAGATAACACACCTTCTTACTAGGATCAGTTGTCGTTTTTCAGCTTTTCTCTCTCAGCTCAGAGTTCCTGAGGGTGGGGCTGAGCAGTGCTGCTGACATCAGCTGGCGAGAGAGAGCCGTGCTGTGTTATCTATACAGATAAGAATATTTCTGATATAACACTGACTCTGGGAACTTCTTCTTCTAATACAGAGGATATAGGAGCTTTTAGAGTTAATTATGAGAGCAGAGAGGAGAAGCTACAAGAGGGAGGGGGGAGGAGGCAATTGAAGACAGACACACAGGAGATAGGAGAGCTGGGAGTGGCATAGCCTGAATAGACCGCGGGGCTCTCAGGATAAGCTATATACAGGGGGAGTCAGTACACAAGGGGGAAGTCATGCCCTGACATTATCAAACAGGTATTTTAGGGGATACAGAGGGATAATTTAAAAAGCAAAAGCACCCTGCTGTTAATTTTTATTTTTATTTATTTCAGGTACTCATATAGCGCCATCAATTTACGCAGCATTTTACACATATATTGTACATTCACATCAGTCCCTACCCTCAAGGAACTTACAATCTAAGGTCCCTAACTCACATTCATATACTAGGACAGGATCTAATTAATTGCACATTAAAGAGACAGCAGCAGCATTTTTTTGGGGGGTTAACAAACACTTTCTTTTGGGCACTGGCAAGCCGGTTGTGAAGACGCAAGGGGTCACTGCTAGCTTCTCACGTGGAGCCCTGGACAGCTAAATGTCCTTTTATTAAAAGTCATAAGCTACAGTATTTGTAGTAACTGACTATTATTTATTATTTTTTTTTTCTTTTTGGGGGGGGGGGGGGACTGAAGATCCTGAAGTCTCTGAATTGGAACAATTATGTCCATCAGATCTGACCTCACCCTGACTTTTTCCAGGCTAGTGACAAGTCTAAGTACTGGATCCAGAGATAACCATGCAACCACTTGTGTTTTCAGAAGTAGGTCTGTAATGGTATGTCTGTATTCCCCTCGAGCAGATTTCCTTTGGATACATTTATTGACTAGAGACTGATAAGATCTCTACAAATCTGTTCACATTCCCTTCACTCTGCAATCCACCAAATTCCTTGGATGCTCTTCTTAGGGATGCTGACACAATGTCCTTATTAGAGTAATGATATCCCAGGAAGCAGGGAAACCCTCTGTCTTCCAGTGTACAGGGTTACAGGGCACTTTGAAAAAGCTTTTGCAAGTACAGAAAATTTCAATCGATCTGCCGGAAATTCAGTAAGCTCCTTTAAATGTTTCAGTCCTGCCTGAGTTCTTCCCTGCTGGACTATAGAACTTCTCCCTCCCAAGGTATAGAGATGAGAAGAGAAAAGGAGATCTTTATAGACATGTGCAATTAGTTTTGGTCCGAATCTAAATTGAGATAAATATTTGGTTATTCGGATGTATCTGAATCTCTGAATGGCAATAATAGCGAATTTTGTTAAAATTAACTTTTCAGCGCGACTTCCAGCGCGACTTCATTTTGTTTATTTGTTTTCTAACAAATTGCAATGTTTTTGGAACGATTAGAATTTGAATCAATCGAAAATTGTATCGACTGATCCAAATTCTGTGTGAAGAATAGCTGGTTGTTAAGGAGTGGACTGGCAAGTCAGCCACCACGTCCTTAGCAACCAGTGACTTATCAGCTGTCACAAAAGAATTGCTGGCAAATAAAAATCCAGAAAAAAACAGCTTAGCCCCTGTAGGGTCTGGTATGGGATTTAAGGGGAACCCCACGCCAAACTTTTTGTAAAAAATGGCGTGGGGTCCCTGCCAAAATCCTTACCAGACCCTTATCCGAGCATGCACCCTGGCATGTCTGAAGGACAGTCAACTGGCCCTTTGTTTAGAAAGTTTTTATTTAATTTTGTTTATTCGTTTTCTAATGATTAGAATTTGAATTGATCGAAAATTGATTGACTGATCCAAATTCCTTGAGAAAATTAGTTGGTTTTAAAAGGAACAGGCCAGTAAGCCAGTCACCACGTCCTTCACAACCGGTGACTCATCAGCTGTCAGCGTGTTTACCCGTTGACAGCTGAATGTACACAAAAGAATTGCCAGCAATTAAAAATTCAGGAAAAAAAACAGCGTGGGGCCCCCCCCCCCCCCTTAATCCATACCAGAATGGCCTGGTACAGGTTTAAAGGAAACCTCACTCAATTCTTTTTATTTAAATGGCGTGTGGTCCCCCTAAAATCCATACAAGACCCTTATCCCAGAATGCACCCTGGCATGTCTGAAGGACAGTAAACTGGCCCCTTGTTTAGAAAGATTGGTAACCCCAGCTTTGGGCCATCAGAGTGGTGGTTGGTGCTAGTAGTAAGGGAATGAAGTTCCTCCCTAGGTTAGGCTAGGTTCACATCTGTGCACACGTTCCATCACGCAGGCGAAACATTCTGTTTTCTAGCAGATGCAAGGGGGGCTTTCATTCTTAATGCCACCCCCACATATCGGAAAATGCAGCGTGTTTTCAGGTGCACAAAACCATAGTGCCACAGCTCCATGTGGACCCGTGCAACGGCTTTTGCATTCAAATGAATAGCCTGCTGTGCACGCGCAAGCGCAACTGCACAAATGTGAACCCTAGACTAAGTGCCCGTTCACACAGGGGCAACTTGCGATCCGACTTGAGTTGCCTCAAGTCGCCCCAAGTCGCTTGACATTTGAAATCCCATTGAAATGAATGGGAGCCGTCTTAATATACACGACTGAGGTCGCTCCTTCAAGGCGACTTCTGAAAAGGTTCCTGTACTACTTCTAGGTGACTTCTATCTGACTTGTGCCCATAGGATACAATAGTAGTCGCTTCCAAGTCGTTGGAAGTCCTTGAAGTCGCGCTGGAAGTCGCGCTGAAAGTTGCGCTGAAATCGCCTAGCGATGTCGCGCTGAAGTCAGGTCGCCCCTATGTGGATGCAGGCTCAAAGAAAAAACGAATGTGGGCACGATATCTAAGGTCTAGTAAGCTGCAATTGATTACATTTTTAATTCTTAGGTTTAGATATAATGCACTTTGATGGCTTTTGAGATTTTATAGTTTTGGAATGTGTTCTTCATTTCTTTATATATTTATCAGGGAACCTAGAGTTTGACATTCATACAGTAATCCTCGGTGTAGACCGCAGCATTGCGTGATTGCAGCAATTGACACTAATATCCTGGACGTGCCTTGTAAACCCCGGTGATTGGGGTCTACTTAGCTTCACGTCTTTTGGGGAAATAATTTCTATGGCCTTCTCGCACACATGGTTACAATTGTAGCCGCGCTGTTGTCTGGTATCGGGGAAGGTTGTTCTGATGCCTGGGAGGCTCCTAAACCTTTGATTCAGGAAGGAAAATAAATCTATGAATACGGTCCCTTGTTGCATCTAAATGGCTTAATTTGTATCGTTAAATGGTGTTTAGTTATTCACAAAGTAAAAAGGTGCTGATACTTGGCAGATTGCTGAGGCAGAGCACAATCATGAATTATTAATCAGAAAAATGCTAATTTTGTCCAGTTTTGCATATTGATGAACACACATTTTAAATGTCTTAAAGGACAAGTATGCCTGAATTATAGGATTTTATTATGATGAGATACAGTGCCTTGCGAAATTATTCGGCCCCCTTTGAACTTTGCGACCTTTTGCCACATTTCAGGCTTCAAACATAAAGATATAAAACTGTAATTTTTTGTGAAGAATCAACAACAAGTGGGACACAATCATGAAGTGGAACGAAATTTATTGGATATTTCAAACTTTTTAACAAATAAAAATCTGAAAAATTGGGCGTGCAAAATGATTCAGCCCCTTTACTTTCAGTGCAGCAAACTCTCTCCAGAAGTTCAGTGAGGATCTCTGAATGATCCAATGTTGACCTCAATGACTAATGATGATAAATAGAATCCACCTGTGTGTAATCAAGTCTCCGTATAAATGCACCTGCACTGTGATAGTCTCAGAGGTCCGTTTAAAGCGCAGAGAGCATCATGAAGAACAAGGAACACACCAGGCAGGTCCGAGATACTGTTGTGGAGAAGTTTAAAGCCGGATTTGAATACAAAAAGATTTCCCAAGCTTTAAACATCCCAAGGAGCACTGTGCAAGCGATAATATTGAAATGGAAGGAGTATCAGACCACTGCAAATCTACCAAGACCTGGCCGTCCCTCTAAACTTTCAGCTCATACAAGGAGAAGACTGATCAGAGATGCAGCCA
>BLSH010302413.1:517418-531095 GCA_018402905.1 Glandirana rugosa | reverse complement strand
TCACCGCTAGTCTTTACTGCGTCTCCGCTAGTTTATGGTGGTTTTCTTTCGAGATAAACACCCTTTTTTTCCTGCGTGCTGGCGAGTTAACAGTCAATTTAACCGCGTCACGGTTTAACGTTTTTCACGAGACCAGGATTTCGACCTTTTGGAAGGCCAACCATTCACCTATATATGTCACGGAACGCTTTCATAAGCCGGGGGAAACTTGAAACGATGGAAAACGGTGTAAAGTCCGAAGTTTCTATTTCTATATTGTGACATTAAAAAACACTTCTTAGTTGTTGTTCACCCTGTGTTAGTACTTCACCTTGCTTTAAATAACCTATAAAGTTTGATTTTTTATTTGTTAAAAAAGTTTGAAATATCCAATAAATTTCGTTCCACTTCATGATTGTGTCCCACTTGTTGTTGATTCTTCACAAAAAATTACAGTGTTATATCTTTATCTTTGAAGCCTGAAATGTGGCAAAAGGTAGCAAAGTTCAAAGGGGGCCGAATACTTTCGCAAGGCACTGTATATATCCACTTACCAACCGGAAGGTTTTCCAGCTTTAGGACCAGAGCACTTTTTGCAATTTGGCACTGCGCCAATTTAACTGACAATTGAGCGGTCGTGCGTCCTTTTTTTCCCACAAATAGAGCTTTCTTTTGGTGGTATTTGATCGCCTCTGCGTCATTTCTGATCGCCACTATAAACAAAAGAAGAGCGACAATTTTGCAGAAAAACCCCAAATTTCTTACTTTTTGCTAAAATTCAAATCCAAAAAAAAATAAAAAAAAATTTTTTTTCACCGGTTTTGGCCGGTTTATATTTTTCCTCATATTTGTGATATAAAAAAAAAATCACAATTGGCGTTTATTGATTGGTTTGAGCAAAAGTGGCCGCGTTTACGGATGATGAGAATTCATTTCTGGGGTTTTTATTTTTTACTAGTAATGGCGGTGATCTGGGATTTTTAGCGGTACTGTGATATTGCAGCGGACATGTCGGACATTTTGGACACTTTTTTGGGACCAATGACATTTATACAGCGATCAGAAAATTAAATGTCCACTGATTACTGTATAAATGTCATTGGCAGTGAAGGGGTTAACCTGGGGGGGAGCTAGGGGTTAAGTGTGTTCCCTGGGTGTGTTCTAACTGTGGGGGGGGGGGTTGGGCTACCATGGGCATGAGAGATCTAACTGAGGCCAGTGACAGGGATCGTGTTTACATCGGCGGTTCCCCGTTCTTTGCCTGTGGCCACTCATCGCGGCTCGCCAGCGGACATCGGGCCAGCTCGAGCCGCAGGCACACTCCTCAGGAGTGTGGCGCACGCGCCCCCTAGCGGCCGTACGCAGGTCGCCATCTTTTTACGGCAATTCGTGCACAGCAACCATACTGCCACCGTGAAAACACGGCAGGCGGTCGGGAAGTGGATATACACTGCATATACACTCACTGGCCCACTTTATTAGGTACACCTGTTCAATTGCTTGGTAACACAAATTGCTAATCAGCCAATCAAATGTCAGCAACTCAATGCATTTAGGCATCTAGACATGGCAAAGACAACTTGCTGAAAAAAAATAAAATCCAAGACTGCAGCATTTAAAACAATTTATTCCTGAATATCAAAATGTTACAAAAGTGTTTTAGGATATTGTAGGCGTATTTGTGCACTTGCAACAAAAAACAAGGGAGCGCTGTTCATGATACTTTTATATTTGCTTTAGCATTTAACCACTTCAGCCACGGAGGTTTTACCCCTTTAATGACCAGGCGATTTTTTGCGATACGGCACTGTGTTACTTTAACTGACAATTGCGCGGTGGGGCGACGTTGTACCCAAATAAAATTGATGTCCTTTTTTCCCCACAAATAGAGCTTTCTTTTGCTGGTACTTGATCGCTTCTGCGTTTTTTATTTTTTGTGCTATCAACAAAAAAAGAGTGACAATTTTAAAAAAAACAACAATTTTTTTACTTTCTGCTATAAAACATATCCGAAAAAAAAAAATTAAAAACCAAATTTCTTCATCAGTTTAGGCCGATATGTATTCTGCTACATATTTTTTGGGGGGAAAAAAACAATAAGAGTACATTGATTGGTTTGCGCAAAAGTTATAGCGTCTACAAACAATGGGATAGATTTAGGGACTTTTCTTTTTTTTTTTTTTATTGTTTTTACCGGTAATGGCGACAATCAGCAATTTTTAGCGGGACTACGACATTGCGGCGGACAAATCTGACCCCAAATGACACAATACAGTGATTACTGTATAAATGACATCGGAAAGAAAGAGGTTAACATCAGGGGCAATCAAAGGGTAAAATGTGTTCCCTGGTAGTGTTTTCTAACTGTGTGGGGGATGGACTGACAGGAAGAACACAGAGATCCCTGTTCTTGATAACTAGGAACAGAGAATATCTGTTTACTTCCCTGTCAGAAAGGGGAACTGCCTTGTTTACATAGGTAGATCCCCGTTCTGCCTTTCTGTGGAGCGATCACAGATGGCCAGCGGACATCAGGTCAGCCGGACCCACGGATTGGCTCCCCCTCCGAGCATCGGGCGCACGCACACAGTATCTATTACACAAAACAACATACAGGTACATTGTTTCGCACAACAGAGCTGCCCTGCCGCAGTATATATGTGGTCGGCGGTGTTTAGGTGATTAAAGTATAACTAAAGACAAAACATTTTTGTGTGGAGAGGGATTGGAACCCCTGTTCGGTTTTTATTTCTGTCTGTGTCTGTATTAGGGAGATTCACCCTCTATAGTTGCCCCGTGTTATCACTGAGAATGAAAGTACAGTGGAACCCTGGATTATGAGCATAATCCGTTCCAGGAGAATGCTTGTAATCCAAAGCACTCGTATATCAAAGCAAGTTTCCCCATAGGAAACAATAGAAACTCGGTTAATTCGTTCCACAGTCACTGCTTGTCTATGCAGTTCTGTATATGGCCACAGTTCCAGGGGTGCCTGGTGTATGCAATACCGCATGTGGCCAGATTTGCAGAGGGTGCTGGTGAGTCTCTAAGATGTCGGGATCACTCGGCAATGCTCGGAAAGTGTCTACACTTTCGGTATTTCCGAGGAATTCCAAGAATTTTCGAGAATTTCCGGCCGCCTCCAAGGCTCACCAGTGCCCCCGAAAACCTGGCCACATGCGGTATTGCATGCAAAAAGGCAAATTTTTCTTGTTATGCGAGACACCACTCACAAACCGAGTCAGAATTTAAAAAAAAAACTGCTCGTATTGCAAAACACTTGTTGACCGCGTTACTCGCAATCCGAGGTTCCACTGTAAAAGGAAATCCCAAATTTTGGGTGTCTCTAGAACAGGAATAGAGGGGAAATCTTCCAATGGGGACTCTACTTATGGTGACCCTGGTCACAACCAGGGATTCCCTTGTTTTGGAGTAATTTCCTCTTACTTCCTGTTGTGGCTATGGGACAGGAAGTCAAAAGAAATCTCTTCAGTTGGACTTTCTTTCTATATGTTGTGGCTGCTTGGGACAGCCTTGTTGCATAAAGCCCTGGTGCTGTTGACATTATTTATATACATATAACCACCATAGATAGCTGTCTAGGGATATCTTATGTTTAGCTCTCATCTCACATACTGTGTCTGAATGGAGAAAAGAGAAAATTATTCTTTGTCGATGACTCTGGAATACATTATAGGGGTTATTTTAGTGCATGCAATTGTGGCTTGATCTATCTTGGTGCCGGTACACTAAATATCCTCACTCTGGAAGAGCTCTTATGGTGCTCTGAAGATTTGCATTTTTTCTTGATTGATCAGAACATATACATGCGGATTAGGCCGGTCTACAGGGAATAGTATGGTGTGTTGATGACAATTGCCTAGATTCCTGAATTGCATCATTTCTCATAAATATGGCAGGGCTACACAAAATATTTTTTCTGATCCTCACATTCTGCTTATTCATTCATTACTACTTCTAACAGACACAACATGACTTTCAGGTGATCTGGACAGTTGCACCCAGATCCAGAATTAGCCAGTGCAGCTTCTTCTACTCTAAACCAGTGGCCTCCAAACTGCAGCCTGTGGGCCAGATGTGGCCCTTTTCTTGACTGTTTCTGGCCCTTGGGGCACTATTCATCCCACTGACATCAACAATGAGCCCCAGTGGGTCATTATTCCTCCCAATCGCATGATGGGATACTATTTCTCCCACTGACACCACTGATTGGTCTCTATTACTTCCACTAATACCAATGATGTGTCACTATTCCTCCAATTGACACCAATGATGGGCCATTATTCCTCCCACTAACATAAATGATGGGGCACTATTCCCCCCTGACACCAATAATAGGCCACTATTTTTTTTCCATTGACACCAATGATGGGACACTATTCCTCCCACTGACACCAACAATTGGGAAATATTCCTCCCACTGACACCAATGAAGGGACACTATTACTCCCACTGATACCAATGATAGGGCACTGTTACTCCCATTGACACCAATGATGGGGCATTATCACCCCCTGATACCAATGATGGGACATTATTCCTCCCACTGACACCAATAATGAGCCACTATTTCTTCCATTGACACCAATGTTGGGGCACAATTCCTCCTACTGATACCAATGATGGACCACTATTCCTCCCACTGAAACCAACGATTGGGCAATATTCCTCCCACTGACACCAATTAAGGGACACGATTACTCCCGCTAATGCCAATGATATTGCACTATTCCTTCCATTGACACCAATGATGGGGCACTATTCCTCCCACTGACACCAATGATGGGGCAATATTACTCCCGCTAATACCAATGATAGGGCACTATTCCTCCCACTGACACCAATGAAGGGACACTATTACTCCCACTAATACCAATGATAGGGCACTATTCCTTCCATTGACACCAATCATGGGGCACTATTCCTCACACTGACACCAATGATGGGGCACTATTCCTCCCACTGACACCAATAATGGGGCACCAATCCTCCTACTGATACCAATGATGGGTCACTATTTCTCCCACTGATACCAATGATGGGTCACTATTTCTCCCACTGATACCAATGATGGGGCACTATTCCTAATCCTACTTCCCACACGCGTCATTAAACTTTTTTACTCCCATGTAAAACCTGTTATGTCACATGTTAGCGTGCATTGGATCAAGGTAGCCCATTGAAATCACTTGACTGCCCATACACAAAATTAGCCCAATTATCAGACAGATTTTTGCAGCAATGCATTATGGTGTGTTGCCGTATATTGCAACTTGGGTTGCCTGAGTGCATTATGCTACACAAGATGAATGGCACCGCAGTGTAACATGCTTTACCACGTCTTGCAGTAAAGTATGTGTTAACGCAAGTGTTTCCACAACACATAGATGTATATCAGCCCTAAAACTTAAAGTTGCAAATTTTGAAGGAAAATATTCCCACCATCCCAATAGGCATAAACATTATAGGTGTTTAGAAAAATCTCCGCCTATTTAAAAGCTGTTCTTGAACCCCACTCAAGTGGCCTTGTCTGGGATGATGTCATCAGTCTGCCGCAGGCAGGGGCTGCATTTCCTCAGTCTCCTTTCCAAGTGATTAGACATTGTAATTTTGTAGCAAGTCACGAGGTGAGTGGCTCCAGCAGGGGCCAATCTAAGACCTTCATGAACACGGCCAGGAACCATGCAGGCCAAGCACCAGAACTGACATGGCTGTGTAATCTCTGAGCCAGCATCCTAGTTCTGGAATTTACATTGACCTTGGATGATGGTGGGGGAATCTGACTCTAGGTCAGCTTTATCTCCTTACATTTCAATCAGAAGTTTTAATCCAATCTTTGTGCTCGTTGATCATACCCTAAATTACTTTTCATGGTGTTTTATATTGTTTGGACTGCATTTTACATCTATTGAGTTGTATTTTTAAGTATCCCTGATTTACTCACTGCCTCTGGGCCAGTTATCTCTTTGAAGGAATTTGATGCTGACAGCCTGCACACTATAATTGTCTTCATTGCCTAATGTGCTGATCACTGATGAGATAATGACGAGGAAGAACACATGTGTCTGGCCTCCATGATGCTTTGTGTTTACTGAGCTTTTTGATAATAGCGCACAATAAAAGGACAGTCCCCTCTCCCTCCTCACTTCCTCCGCCATATATTTCAAAGCTGAGATGACATTTCGTTGAATAGGCTGCTGCTGTGTCTGGAGCTCAGACAAAATCCAAAGTGATTTGTGGCTCGGCGGTGTTGCAATAACTGTCCACTTGCCATTTTAAACCGTAAAAAAAAAAAATAAAACACAAATCATTCTCAAGTAAAGCATTTTGAAGCCTTCACAAAGGCACCCCTACAACAGCTCCTTTGTGACAGCAATCTACCAATTTTAAAGGGATCCTGTGGTCAGATTTGGGACATTTAAAGCCCCACTCTGGGATACCTTTTACTAGCCGCCCACCCCTCTCTAGCTATATACTCTTTTTAGCTTACCTGATATAACCTGGCCAAGCCAAGTCTTCAGGGGTGGTTCTTCTTTGGGTGTCCATGTCACTGTCTGTGATACTCAGAAACTTCTGATTGGATAGCCGTTAGTGGGGTCCTCTCAGGAGAGAAAAGAGGACAATGTCATTACAGGGGGGCGGCAGGGAACTAGTGGTCTCAGGGCATCGTTACAGTACTGGATCAGTGGTCCCCCTCACTGGAACCAGCGGCAGTGAGGGACCTGGACAAGGGACTTAAAGTGATTGTAAAGTCTCGTTGTTTTTTTTTTTAAAATAACAAACATGTTATACTTACCTCCTCTGTGCAGTTGGTTTTGCACAGAGCAGCCCGGATCCTCCTCTTCTCGAATCCTTCTTCGGTGCTCCTTGTCCCTCCCTCCTATTAAGTGCCCAGTAAGCAGCTTACTTTGGGGGCACCCGAGCCAAGTCACAGTTCAGTGTATCCATTCAGACACTGAGCCTCTGACCCAGCCTTACCCCCTCTCTCCCCTGATTGTCTAACTGACTTTGATTGACAGCTGTGGGAGCCAGTGGCGCCACTGCAAAGTCTCTCCCAATCAGGAGGAGATTCCCAGATGGCTAAGACACTCGTGGACATCGCTGAAGAGAGATGGGGTTCAGGTAAGTAATTAAGGGGTGCTGGAGAGGCTGCTACACACAGAAGGTTTTTTATCTTAATGCATAGAACGCATTGAGATAAAAAAAACCATCTACCCTCCGCATTTTGTAAAATGGCTGTCTTTTCTGATGCTCCCCTTCTTTTACTGTCCCAAATCCACCTGTTGATAGAACAGAGCCTTGGGGGCACTCTGCACATGCTCAGTTTGGTGTGTATTGCTATAGAGTTTTTTTTTTTTTGGGAGGGTGCATGTGATCAACACAGGGCCAATCAGCACTATCCAGACAGAGGGTCATGGGTTATGCAGCCTCAAAGGACAGTCAAAGAAGAAAGAAAACTCCTCCTACAAGCTTTAACTACTGTTCGGCTGGACACTGATAGTAGTCACAAGACTACTTTACTGTATACCGATGATGAGAAAAGGTATTTAGCAGTTTATGTTTACTAAAATGATTGCATTTCCATGTTCTTTGCACTATGGGAGACCAGATATAGTGAATGCAGGGTCCTGGCTTTAGTAACAGTTTAAGTCTGCCTTCACCAGGTAAGGGGGGATGCGTTAGAGAGGGGTGTCAGGAAGGTACTTTGAAAAAATAGTTGTATCCTGTAGTGGGGCTTTAAGTATTGAGTTAGTTAAAGTGGTAGTAAACTTGGGCATGTTAAAGAATAAAAACAAACAAACCCTGGTAAGGCAAGGTAAAGGCATAATGTACTAGTATGCATCGCATACTAGCACATTAGGAAATATCTCAGAATGAAGCCCTCCAGCGGCGCGCTGTCACCACTGACAGGGTTTTCATCTTAACCGGTCTTCCTTCTGGGTTTGCGTGCTCTAGCCACCTGACTGGCAATGATGTCACCCGTGCCCTTTGATGACGTCAGTTATGACGAAACATGTCGGGCGGTCCTACGCATTGACGACATTGCACCCCATGTGACCCGGAAGCACGGGCCAACTACGAGAGCCTGCATTTTTATGATTTTATGCGCATAGATGTTTTATGGAATGTAAGTAGCCATTTGGCCTTTTGTTTTATACAATAAACGAAACGTTATTACACTATCTGGAGCCTTTCTGTTTCCTATATACTGAGGCAATTTCGGGATCCGTTGAGTGTATCAGAAGCCAGTGCCACCTTGTCTCTTCCTTGCCCAAGCCCGCAGAGGCTATCTGCTCGCTGATTTTGTTTGCCTAGAGATGGGTAAACATTTTTCTCTGGTAAGAGTTTTTAAACTCAGAGTGTGTGGTGACACCGGAACTATCTTTTATCGTTTTAATACTGGGTGGAAGAATATTTTTATCCCATTTTCTTTACTGGATCGATAGCTGGAAAATCTATCATTGGATATTATTGGATTTCTGCTATATTGTTGCACTTTATGAACTTTGCACGTTTTGCACCTTAAGTTATTCTAAATATTGTCATATATTATTGCACTTCATGAATTTTGCAAGTTATGCTTTATTGCACTTTATGTTTTTTTTAATATGAATTTCTAATTATGTCATTGATAATACTGATTACATTTTTTATTCATCATTTACCTTTGTTTAAAGGGATTTGCACAGGCACTTTATTTTTTCAGGTTTGGTAGTATTATTTATTCTTTGTTTGGGTGGTATCCCACTGATTGCTGCAACCATTTCACACATATTTCTTAATTTTAAATTTTTGATTTTCATGGGATTGCAGGCAGCCCACGCCCCAACATGCAAGATTATAAACCCATATCTTAAAATTACCTACATACTTACTATATAAATAAATACACACAACAAAATTATTTTGGAAAATAAATGGCCGCAGCACTTTATTGGTTTACAATAAAACATTACAATAACTTAGCAGTTAAATAATTAATTCAACCAAATAATGAAAATATATCTATAATTGAAATCTATATATATATATATATAAATATATATTTTAAAGCTCAGTTAGAACTCGAGCCATATTTAATTAACATGAAAACAACTAAATGCCCCCCCAGAAATCCGGGGTGACCAACCACACAAAGTACCAGCGACGTGTAATAGCAAAGGGGCGGGAAGGGTGGGTAGCTCTCTTGCTAGTCTTGGCCAAATGCGCCTTAAAAAAGGCGCCTAAACCTGTTTATAGGGATCCCCAACACTCTAGAAGCTTCCACTCCATACTATTGGTTGATTCAAAATGCCTCAGAATTCTTAAAGAAACAGTACCTATTAATTCCCCTCATGTGAAACTATACTTAACTACTCCAATATAATTTGTTACATTTAAAGAGGGACGGGGCTGCCGCAAGCCCATGAAGGTGGGACCAAATATATGTTCCCCCTTTTTACATTAGCACGGTAATCCTATACCACATTTATACCAATGATGTCACTCCCACACATGCGCATGGAAGTCACATGCATGGTGCACAGCTCAGTAGGAACAGCACGAGTATGTCGAGTATGGCATTCCTTCAGAGAGCATGCACCGGTGACATCACTGGCTGCATGCTGTGTTAATATCCCCTAAACGCCGCAAGTTTAGGAAATATTCACTGTATCTACAGATAAGCCTTATTGTAGACTTACCTGTAGGTAAGGTTTAAGTGCCATCAACAGTGTTTTCCCCACAGCTGTTGTCAGTGTGTCCAACCATCTAGTAGTCGGTCTATCTCTTTGCCTGGTTCCTTCCATCTTCCCAAACATTATTACTTTTATATTTTTTTTTATATTTATTTTTATTTTTTTTCTATTATCCAGTGACCTCTGATTTCTTCTGACAGTGTGACCAAAATAGAACAGTCCTCTCTTACCTTGTCTGCTGGGTTGTCCTCAAAAAATACTCACAAGCCTAACAAATCCAGCAAATCCAGCGGATTGCCTCTCCGTCACCGTACACCACGTCCAGCGCCACCATCTTTTCATCTGACATCAACAGGGAGCTGTCTGTCTCTTGCTGGTTCTTGCAGCCAACCTCCTAATAATGGGCAGCGGCACATGCACATGCAGTGTGGTGAAGATTGCCCCAAAGCCTCCTAAGAAGCCATGACATAAGTATCTGAGGAGGCTTGCCTAGGCGAGATAAATAAAAGATATTTAAACAATTGTAACTGTCTGAGGGTGAAGGTCTGCTTAAACAAGCTGTAAATGAATTTTAAAAAGTTCCCCGCTGAACATTGACTTAGTAGTCTTCTATCCATCTATTCTGTAATGTACATACAAAGCAGAGGAGATGGAAACTGGGTGAGATAAGCTGATGAGAGGACCACTTGAATTACTTCAGTGCTTCGGCTATAAAATTTGAGGAGGAATTGCTCCACAGCGTTTGCGTCTACAGAGGTCACTGAAGGCTTGTTTTAAAGCTGATGTTTGTTAAGAATATGGAATATGGAATGTTCATAGCCTAGCCATGAGTTCCCTTAAAGTTTTAGAAGGAGGAAGCTTATCAAAAGAGGGTGCAGCCTGCCCAAATGTGTATATAGAGGAGTGTGAAAAGATCAGACACAGCTTAATATGTCCCAAGTTTAATAGGTTAAAAATCATGCAAACCAAACAGTTTTCTGGAAGCCCATACCTGACACACGGTCCACAGTAAGGCCTCATACACACAGGAGTTTTTTGACGCCATGTTTTTTGCAGCTCTCCATGTTAGTCAATGGCCCCATAAAAACGCTGAGGTTTTTGAGCTGTAGAGGGCGTCGGCGTTAGTGAGCTGAAAGTAGAACCCACGGCCAGTGCGTTCCAAGGCTGTAACATTTTGGCGTTCTTGATGCCGACACCGCAAAACGCTCACTAACGCCGTACCGACGTTAACCGGCATTTTTGACGCTGACGTTTTTAGGTTAAAAAATAGCAGAGCAATGGGTTTTTTAAAAGAACGCCTATTGACACCGACGCTCACTAACACGCATTAACACTTACTAACGCCGATGCAAAACGCAGATTTTTCCCTGATGTTGGGCCCAACGTTTTGCTTATTTTTTTTACATACGCCCATGTGTATGAGGCCTTAGTCTCAGTTTGTCCATGTTGAACCTAAGCCCTGCTCTCAGCTGGAATTAAACCTCACTCCGTCCATTGGCCAGTGCAATGCCGAAGCTTCTATTGGCATAGATTTTACCCCTAATAGGTTTACTTCAAGTGAAAGTTTTATTTTTATTTTCAGACTGCAATCACTGGAGCTGTGTTCTATTATCTCAAATGGATCAGTTCTCCTCCTGAGGGCTGTTTAGTTAAACACATTGTGCAAATTTTCCAGATGGAAAATTTTCATAGACCTACATTGCCAGCTGTTGGAAGCTTCCCCAGTCTTAGAAGGTAACAAAAGACATTTCTATATATAATTGTTGAAGTTATCCATCTGGATTGTGAATGAGGTTACTAACCTGGAACTAGCATACAGTATATGGAGCGAGGAATACTTGTTCCCATTGGAGATTTTTTGGTTTTCTTTTGCTTTAATTCTTTTGTTGTGCATTTATTGCACCAAGAAAATTTGGTCCATTAAACCTTAAGCCATCTAAAAGTACCTCGAAGCCATCTAAAGGTTTGCCAATGGCTAGTTGTATCTTGTATGTCACAATGAGCACCTGCAGGGGTTTCCACATTAGCTTCCTTCTGAGAGCCCCAGGAGTTATAAATCCCCAGATTATCTGGTATGCAAATTTCAACCACCTCCCATGGTAGAGATGAGAGCCTATCCATCATGTCTATAACCAATAGCTAGGTACGGTAAGGGTCTGAATTTTTAGGTGCATCAAAACAAAAATAATTCAGATTCTCGGGGTGTCTTCTTTAGGCCCCTTTCACACTGATGGATCGACTGGGTCCACCTGAAAACTGGACCAACCATTGCTTTCTATGGACATGTCAACACCTACTAATGCCCGCTGACTTCCGATCTGATCCCATCCTCTAAAAACAGATGGATGGGGATTCATTCCCCATTTGTCGAGCAGATCGCATAGTTTCCATCTGACCACCCCAAAGAGAACAGTGGGCTGTCATCCGCCTGCACAGTGGGGATCAGAGGACAAATTCCCTGCTGAGCAGGTGGATCCGCTGCTGGAGTCCGCCCCGTGTGAAAGGGGCCTTAGGAAGCAGCCACAGCCGTAGAAGATATGCCTGTCTCCCCGCCAACATGCTGTAGAAATGGACCCTTGTTCTATGTGTTGAAGCTGCAGAGACACAACACACTCCCTAGTGAGGGGTGCATCTGCGCATGTGCTGGAACGTTGATTATGGTGGCATGGAAGAAGGACGAGTGCAGGGTATGGATACAGCATTGAAATTCTGCTTTAAAATAAGCTTAAGACAGAAATAAAAACCTTTAATTTTACATTATAAACACCTGAAAAAAAAAGATTTTATATCTGTCTTCCTTGTCTATGCCCACTTAGCGATGATGGCCCGCTCTTCTTCAACCATACCTTCTTCCCCTTACTAATACTGCTGTCCAAAGTGTCCCCTGTGCTCCTTCATCCAGAGTGGAGGCACTCTAATACAGGAGGTGTGTTACTGGCCAGATCACCAGGTGAAAAGAGAGAAAAAAAGCCTAAAAAAAAGAAAATGAATGCAGCCACCACATCTAATGATTAGTAAGCTGCAATATAATACATTTTTAATTTTGTCTCAAAGCCCCAAAGAGCAATAAAAACCCGGAAAGGGTTCCCCAAATCTATCCAATGTAAAAAATGTATTGGCTGGACATAAACATTAGTTTTTCTCAAATTAAAAGGGGAAAACTGATTTTTTTTTTTTTTTTTGGCACCGGCTCTATTTTCTTTTCTCTAGTTGTTATGAATCAGCCGGCAGAGCTTGAAATCCATCACTGATCAGAAGTCAGAGAGAGTCGCTCATAGCACGGCAGGAGAGTGATGAAGAGAATGTAATAGGCAGGGCACATCATCGCCTGTTGCAATAGTGCGGTATTTATATTGGTGATAGAATGATTGTGTAGGCTGTAATTATAGAGTGATTCCAACTACATAATAGCACAGTAATTTGTTGTGTCAGTGATGTTAATGCCATGTAAATATGTAAACCTCACTTATGTTCTCTCCAGAGTATCCTGGGTCTGGGACTACTCTAGCCAAATGAACACCCTGGTAGTTCCCTGGTAGTTTTCACTTAAATAAAAATGGTCTATGTCTGCAATAGATGCACATTTCCCCATGTTTTATCCCTTTAATGACCCTGCAAGTACAGAAAATACCTATTGAGCTGCCAGAAATACACATAGCATTTGTGTGAATTTGGTGGTGTCAGCCCTGCCCAGTGTGTTTTGCTAAACAAGTTAACCTTTTGCCAACCGCCCCACATACATTTACTGCGGGGCAGCGGGTCCTCAGAATGACGTACAAGTACATGATTCTGCACTTCTGGGTGTGCGCTGCCAGCGACCCGCTCCGGCTGTGATTGGACACAGCGGGAGGCAATCAGCGGGTCCGATGGAACCGATGTCCGCCAGCACCCGCCGATCGTTCCCAACAGAGGCAGAATGGCGATCTGCCTATGTAAACAAGGCAGATCACCGTTCTGTTTTAACAGCAGTGGTGGCCCGTCCATTAGAGGCGCAGAGGCG
>BLSH010302413.1:499341-510769 GCA_018402905.1 Glandirana rugosa | reverse complement strand
CAGGCTGGCAGTGTGCAGAGTCCGGTGAGCGGGGAACGTGCTGGAGAGTGTAGAGTCCGGTGAGCGGGGAGTGTGCTGGAGTGTGTAGAGTCCGGCGAGCGGGGAGCGTGCTGGAGTGTGTAGAGTCCGGCGAGCGGGGAGCGTGCTGGAGTGTGTAGAGTCCGGCGAGCGGGGAGCGTGCTCTCCGTGCTCTGTCAACATCCTCCTTCTCCTCCGAGATAGGAGTTCAATAGGATCACCTGTCTTCTCCGCCAATCAGGAAACCGGTAACATACCAGCGCTGGCTGAGAGCGGTTCCCAGTTAGATAGGCAAATGTTCATTTGCCTTTCTAAGGGCTTGTGGCGGCACGCTTTGCGCCACAAGTCACACTTTAATGAAGTGAATTAGAGCCTACGACTTTAATGAGATGCTTCATGGACACCCACCCACCGCGGTAATTCATGTGGCCGGCGCCACAAAGGACCTGGCCACATGAATGGGGGGGGGGTGGTCACGGGCAGCCATGGATAGATTCATGACATAGAGGGGGTGACAGAAGAGAGGGGGCGGCGCCTGTGCGCCCTGATGGACGGGCCGCCACTGCTGGGGCCACAGTGTATATTTTACAAATATCTGTAGGGGCAATAAAATCAGTTACTTACATCAAAGTGAAGAAAATGTCGTCAGCACATCAAGGATTCCTCGAAAGGGTCCAAAGCTTTATTTTCGTGGTCAAATGATAAACATACAGCAACCTTTCAGAGCCATGCAAGGCCCCTTCATCAGGCAAGTGACCTCACTTGCCTGAGGAAGGAGCCCTGCGTGGCTCTGAAACGTTGCTGTATATTTATCATGTGACCACAAAAATAAAGCTTTGGACCCTTTCAAGGAATTATTGGTGTGCTGATGGCATTTTCTCCACTTTGATCATCTATGGCTTCCAGTCATTACAGCACCCAGCATTATGGAACAGCCAGTTTCTTGAATGTGTGTGGGGAATATTACGTTTCCCCCTTGCTTCAGGATTACCATCAGGGTCCTCGTCAGAGTCCCCCCTTACCTCGGGGTCCCCAACAGAGACCCCCCCTCACATTAGGGTCTCCATTAGAGTCACACACCACTGGATGGGAGGAGGAGCAGGTCTGTACAGAGAATGTCCTTAGCAGTCCTAGCAAACCAACCACAAGGATGATGACAAATAAGTGGAGGGGAACTTGTGCTGGTGACTGCCGGAAAAAAAGGGGGGTGGGAGCAGGGACCGTAGGCAGTCTCTGTTGACCCAAATCCTCAATCTGTGGAGGACACTAGCTGCCAACCAGATGAAATCTTGATGTGTACCATAGTGGGCCGTAGCTTGGAGACACCTTATATAGATCATACAATTTTCCTTATGCTGTTGCTTTCCTACTTTTGCAGTCCTCTTTCTTGCTTTCCTGGGTTTTCCTATTCTTTTCGTAATGAACTGTTAAAGGGTTCACCCAATGGCACAACAGCAAGCCATTTTTATTCATTATAATAGGGGTCCCCAACTCCGAGCCGTGGACCGGTATCAGTTTGTGGCCTGTTAATGACCGGGCCGCACAGCAGGAGGTGAGCAGCGACATTAGTCCAGATAGGACTATCACAGACTGCAATCGCTGCTCACCTCCTGCTGTGTGGCCATGCCACTTAGCCTGTGTGTCCTGTGTAAAAGGCGACTAATACAGTGATCAGTGCTAAAAAAAAAATGCACTGACACTGTATAAATGACACTGGCAGGGAAGTGGTTAACATCAAGGGTGATCAAAGGGTTAAATGTGTTCCCTATGTGTGCTTTCTAACTGTGTAGGGGATGCTGACACTAGACAAATACAGAGACAGGTGTTCCTGATTACTAGGAATTACAGATTTCTCTCTTCCTCTGTGACAGAACGATGGTCTGCCATTCTATCATTCCTCTTAATGATCGCGGGTGGCCGACGGCCATTGTGGCCGCCAGGCCCGCTGATTGGCTCCCGATGTGTGCCATCACAGTGGGAGCGGGTCGCCGGCGGGGCTCATGATGCACCCAGACCAGGGAGCACAAACATTGTTTCACGCAGCCAGGCCGCCCTGCCACAGTAAATGTGCAGTGGGCAGTCAGGAAGTAGTTAAAGCTCAACTCCATGAAATCTAAACATTATCTCTTGAAGTGGATCTGCACTCGCACTGCAAAGGTTAAAGTATAACTAAAGGCAGAACTTTTCTTTAGTTTTGTAGAGTGGAGATGGATTAGAATCCCTTGTCAGTTTTTATTGCTGTCTGTGCCCCCTTAGGGAAGAGTAAATAAAGTAAAGGAAAATCCCAAATTGTGGGTTGCCCTCGGAAAAGTAATATTATTATTATTATTATAAAGGATTTATATAGCACCAACAGTTTGCACATCGCTTTACAACATGGGGGCAGACAGTACAATTACAATACAATTCAATACAGGAGGAATCAGAGGGCCCTGCTCGTTAGAGCTTACAATCTAAGAGATATAGAAGGGGAAATCTTCCAATAGAGACACTAGTTCTGGTGACCTGAGGGTCCCCAAGACAACCCCTTATTTTGCAGGGATTTCTTCTCACTTCCTGTTTGGCTATGGGACAGGAAGTGAAGGAAAATCTCCTCAATGGAACAACGATGTTAAAAAATTAACCTTACAGGGGTTATAACCCCCTTAATCAATCCGAAATGAAAAAAAAAAGTTTTGATTATAGTTCTACGTTAACTGCTTTTTTTTCTAGGTGGAACTAAAAGGACTTTTATTTACCTGAACCTACACCTCCCCCGCACCCCCCAGGCGGCGGTGCTCCCATATGCTCAGGGTGAGTGGACTGCCCCTTAGCGTCATCGCATACAGTGCAGGTCTATAGACTCTACATCTGGCTTGATTGCATTAGGTCCTTAGACTACTGGAGCATGGGGTAAAAGATGTTGTGGGGACTGGTAAGCAGATCTACTTTCTTTGTCCCCTAGACCAGAAACCGGTGTCGTGGAAGCCGTTTTCCGAGGATCAGGGAAAGGGAGGGGTTAAGGTGGGCAATATGCTAAAAAAAAATCTATACTCACATAGGTGGAGGCAGCATCGATCTGATGTCGCAACTGCAGCAAGAGTTACACACCCTCTCATGGTTGGTGGGTGTAGCAACTGCCAAGCATGACTCATTCAAGTGAATGAGGCCACTCTGCAAATGCCCTGAAACTTTATGTAGTACAGCAATAAAGGGGTTAAAGTAGGCAGTGTTGTTTTGCTTTCTCACCCCCTGCTGTAACCCTTTGGACCCCGCAGAAGCATGCAGTTGCAAGGTGCTTGCAGAATGGCCCCAGTTACTTGAATGGGTCGCATTTGACAGGCAGTAGCACCCACCAAGAGCAACAGGGGGTTTAATTCCTGCTGCTGCATTTTGTACATCTTTGGCTGCTGTCTGAGCAGCTAAAGTGGGTAGGGATTGGGGGCAGTAAATCTGCAAATCACTGTGCGGTTTTACCACCCCCCAACTTTGTGTGAACAAGCCCTAAGGGTGCAACTGCCGAATGCAACTAAGGGCTCATTCACAAGTGCAGCAGGCACTGCTGCTCCTCTGAAAAGGGATCAGAGTGTGTTTGACAGTTGGTGAGGAGGTGATATGTTGCCTCCCCACCACCGACTTTAAAACCATGTTTGCTGTGCAATGCATACGATTGCGACACTGTAGTACGGCAATTAGAGGTCTAAATCAGGTATGAGGAGATGACACTGTGCCCGGTGATCTTTGACTTCTCCCATGTTGTTCAGGTAGATCTCCACCTCTTTAGTTGCTTACCCCTGGAGTAAGTAGAATTACCACTGAGAGGTAAAATTTTATGACACGAGACTCTGTATGTCTCTTCTATCATAAATGCTTCTCCCTCAGCAGTCAAAGGTGTATCCTTGCTGCAGCAGGAATGAATCTCCCTGTTGCTTATGGTGGGTGCTACCGCCAGCCAATCACGACCCATTCAAGTAAATGGGGCCTCTCCGCATGGGGCAGGAGCCAGCACTACAGAGGAGGCATCGGCTTATGCGGCTCTTGTTCCCTACTACAGCTTCAGGTAGCCCCTCCGCATTGCACCCTGATACTCTGGGATGGTGGGTCAGCAGGCCCAGACTGCGATCTACCAGTCACCTGTCCACGATCTACTGGTAGTCTGCCATCTACAGGTTGATGACCCTTGCTTTAGAGTAAACTTGGTCAAACAACAGTAGAATTTTGTTTGAACGCTTGTACAGAAGTTCTAAGAATTTGTTAGCCAGAGCATTCAATCTTGCCATCAGTGAGTCAACTAAATTTGTTTGAAAGTTAAGCCTCGTACACACGGTTCGACGGTCGTACGATCGAACGGACCAAATCGTACGTTGGCTGTTGTATCTAGCATACTGACATGCACTACACGATCGTACGACCAAGCCGAACGTAGTGACGTGTTATGAATGTATAAAGAAAAAGTTCAGGTGCATGTAATGTGTGTCTGGCCGTTCCTGACTTCTGAGCATGCGTGTTTTGCACAATACAACTGGTTGGACCAACTTCTCTGTACACACGATACAACGGTCGTATGACCGCTTGTTGGTACTACCAAGTTTTCTAGTCTGCTCATATAACTTCTGTTGTACGACCGTCGTACGTCGGCTGTTCTAATCGCGCATACTAACGATCGATTTAGCATACAACGGCCATTCGTACGACCTGTTGTATACGATCGTCGACCCCTGTGTACGCGGCATTAGAGATTGCCCCAAACCTGCTTCTTAAATGTATTCCCATATGTAGTAAACAGGTTTCAGTACAACATGTACAATTTTTCTTGAACGAAAATCACATTTACAATTCGAATTTCATTAGAAAATTGAACGGGCATTCCAAAAAAAGAAATTTTTATACATAATTGTATTAAGCCTCGTACACACGGTTCGACGATCATATACAACAGGTCGTACTCACGACCGTTGTATGCGAAATCGATCGTTCGTATGCGCGATTTGAACAGTCGAACATACAACGGTCGTACAAGGGAGTTGTATGAGCAGACTAGAAAACTTGGTTGTACCAACAAGCTCTCATACGACCATTGTACCATGTGTACAGAGCAGTTGGTACAACAAAGTTGTATTGTGCAAAACACGCATGCTCAGAAGTCAGGAATGGCCGGATGCTAATTACATGCACCAGAATGTTCTTTCCCCGGCCGTACGATCGTATAGTGCAGTCAGTATGCTGCATACAACAGCCAACATACGATTCAACACGATCGTACGTGCGATCGTCGAACCGTGTGTACGGGGCATTAGTGTCTGGCCAGAGTTGGGCAGAGGGAAGGACATCAGTGATTCGATTAGAAGCAACAATGGATGACAGCCGTGCAGAGCTCAGAGAGGGAATGTGGGAGAGAAAGGGGGCAAAGAAGAAATGACTCGAGTCCCACCAATAAAAAGCCCTCGTGAATTCACCCAGTGTAGTTTTAGAAAAAGGCTGAATTGTTAGAATGAAGATATCTTGTTAAAAAACGATTTATCTCTTTCAGCCTTATATAAATATTCACCTTAATGTTTTGCCGTCATGGCCAGTGTTTAATTATTTTTCTTTTACTCCTTTTGTCCATTATTAATTAGACTGTCATTGTTATGAAGTGGAAGAAACAGACTGGAAGCAAATCGCTGTTTATACGATATGTGTGATTGGCCGGGGCAGTAATCGCTCCCTGGGACAATGTGTAATGTACTTTCTGGACTATTCCAACACTGTAATTAGTGGCTGACCCACATAGGATGGGGACGGGCTGTGAATACAGAGAGCTGTATGGTGAGCAGTTGGGCGAGCTCATTGGTATGTTCCAGCAGGTTTGTGTCACAATCAGTTGCCTTTACTTTGCTTTCCCAGCTTCATTACTGGCAATTGTTCATTTGGGGCTTCCAAAAGGGGGAAAGCAGTTTTCACTTCATTTACGAGCCCTCCTATGGTTTAACTGCATTTTCTCATAGTGTAGGAGAGGTTTTTTCAGCCTTGAGCCATACGGAGATACCCATATACATAAATAAGGACTGTTTTAAAGCAGCTATAATTGCCACAGGTTGCAAGCAACATTTCTCAACCTTTTTAACATAAAGGAACCCTTAAAACTACTTTTAAAGCGGAGTTCCACCCAGTTACAAAAAGTGTAGCTGCTGACTTTTAACAATCGGACCCTCACCTGTCCCAGGCTCCAGAGATGCGGCCGTCCAAAGGCTCACTCTCCCCCCCCCCCCCCGGTGTCGCCGGCATCACAAGTGTGGGCACCCAGCTTTGGCTTCAAAGCCGGGCACACACTGCACATGCGCAAGTCGCGCAGCGCTTTGTGAATTGCCAGCGTATTTTCTGGGACCTGTGACGTGTCCCAGAAGATCGCCGGAGGGTGGAGATGAATTTCCTTCCGACTCCGCGGCACCATGACAGGAAGTGCAGCTGGGACCCTGTTTTGACATGCCAATTGGGCTACCCCCCCAAAAATATGACATGCCAATTGGGTGGAACTCTGCTTTAAGGCTGGATTCACACCAGTCCGGTGCGAATTCCAGCCTGTTTACTGCTGAGAATGATCGGAGCCGCAGGAGTGCAGCAGGGAGCGGGAGGGGTTGCGAGCAGGGGAAAGAGCCCCGTTCAGTGCAGAACACATCTCTGTGTTAGATGCATTCCCATTGAACTTAATAGGCTGGGAATTCGCACTGCATTGCACAGAAAACGCACATGTTTTCTGTGCAATGCGGAGTGCAAATGCACCGCACCTATGTGAAACTGACACATTGAAAACAATGTGTTTTCAAAATTCATGTGAATTGGATGCGGTGTAAGCCTCATCCAATTCGCATAGGTGTGAACCCAGCCTCATCCAATTCGCATTGGTGTGAACCCAGTATTGAACATGTCACCATTTTTCTAGGTAAAGGTGCTATTGACATGGAATCCTCACCACATGTCAGTAACAACCCATGCAATCCATACACACAAAGAAACCAAAACAAATACGTTCAGAAATGAAGTTATGTGTAATAAATGGAATGACACAGGGAAAAAGTATTGAACACGCTAACTGAAATTTATTTAATACTACAATGCTCTACATACAAAATCCTTTGTTAGTAATGACAGCTTCAAGATGCCTCCTGTATGGAGAAACTAGTCACATGCATTGCTCAGGTGTGATTTTGGCTGATTCTTCCGCACAAACAGGCTTCAAATCTTGAAGGTTCTGTGGTCCTCTTCTGTAAACTCTGATCTTAAAGTGTAACTCCACTATTGTTTAGAAAAAAACATTTCCCTCTGGGTGATCTATGTACATTGCAACAATTATAACAAACTTTGTTGCAGATTCCTACCTTTTGTTATTCTGAAGAAATCCCTCTGTGTTCCTTTGTGCCTCTGTACTGAATGGGTCTAATGGGAGTGGTTTCATAATTATCTATCAGGTGTGCACCTGCTGGACACTAATGAGGAAATCTGCTGGGCCTGCATCCCTTTAGACATGTTCCTATTCAAAGTATCTCACCAAAAATGACATTTCTGTTGCAGGGGATGCCTGAAATCTGACTTGTATCCTAGGCAGATTTCTGGGAAAATCAATGAGCCAATCACACAAACAGGAAATTATGTTTCTAGGGAGTGGTCAGTACAACTCCAGGTAGCCATATTTCACTGCATTTTGAGAAAATTACAGAGGCTGCAGATTGAAAAGGAAAGGTAATTTTTAATAACATTCAATTACAATATGATTAGTGTCTCAATTATATGCGCTATATTATTTTTTCTTTATTTGCTATTTTTTTTTCCCACGAAAGGGGAGTTACCCTTTAAATTCTTTCCATAGAACTTATATTGGATTTAAGTCAGGTGATTGGCTGGGTCATTCTAGCAGCTTTATTTTCCTTCTTTGAAACCAATTGAGAGTTTCCTTGGCTTTATGTTTGAGATAAGTATCTTGCTGAAATGTCCACCCTTGTTTCATCTTCAGCAGATTTTTATCAAGAATTTCCTGGTGCATTTTTCTATTCATTCTTCCTTCAATGAGAACAAGTTTGCCAGTACCGTATGCTGCAAAACAGCCCCACATCATGATGTTCTCAACTCCAAACTTCACTGTGGATATGGGGGTGTTTTTGGGTTGATGTGCCATTGACCTCCAAACATGGTATGTATTATGGCATCCAAAGATTTCAATTTTGGTCTCACCTGACTGGACTTTATTCTGCCAGTATTTCACAGGCTTGTCTAAATGTTGTGCACCAAACTTTAAACGAGCTGCAACATGCTTTTTCTTCAGCAATGGAGTCTTGCATGGTGAGCGTGATTACAGGACATGGCGGTTGAGTGCATTACTTATTGTTTTCTTTGAAACAATTGTACCTGCTAATTCCAGGTCTTCCTGAAGCTCTCCACAAGTGGTCCTTGGCTCTTGGACAACTAATAGTTCTTTTCACTCTATCAGAAATCTTGCAAGAAGCACCTGGTTGTGGCCAGTTTATGGTGAAATTATGTTCTTTACACTTCCGGATTATGGCCCCAACAGTGCTCACTGGAACATTCAGAAGTTTAGAAATCCTTCTGTAACCAATTCCATCAGTTTGTTTTGTAACAGTCTTGTGTCTTGTGTGACACCTTGGTAATGAAACACCTTTTTATAGTCCATCAGTTGAGATTGAACCAGCTGATTAATTTGCACTGACAATGGGCAGGATTGCTTTCTAATTTTTGATAGATTTCAGCTAGTGTCTTAGGTCTCCATGCCTTTTTTCACCTCCCTTTCTTCATGTGTTGAATACATTTTCCCTGTGTCATTCCATTTTATTAAACATAACTTCATTTCTGAACTTATTTGTTGTGGTGTCTTTGTATGTATGGATTGCATGGGTTGTTACTGACATGTGGGGAAAATGTCATGTCAATAGCACCTTTAGAAATATATTTACCTAGAAAAATGGTGACGTGTTTTATCCGCTGTTTATATATAAATGCAGAGAGAGAGAGAATGTGGTATGGACATTTTATACATAGTTATATTGGTCCAGCTTGTACCAATGTAACTATGCATATAACATACCTGTGGCATCCCTGTAAAGGCTGTAAATCACTGCAATAGGCACCGATACTCTTGTATTCTCCATTAGCTTCCAGGTTCTGTGCCGTGTGGTGGCCCTGTTGCATTGTGAACACAGGAGGTTGGCTGTTTGGCTCGGGTGCCATTCAGAGATCGCTTTGTATTTTCTCAATAGATGTGAAGCTAACTGGACGAGGTGGAGAGGAGGGGCAATGATGTCATGCTTTCCACCTCATCCAATCAGAGGACGTTTTGCATTCATTGAGAATACAAGCAATGCAAAGCATTCTCTGAACGATGCCAATCATCTGACTTTCTGTGTTCAAAATGCAGCAAATCAGCTGCTCAGGATGGGACTCGGAAGCTAGGGGAAATCACTGGAGTAGTGGTGTTTACTCCAGTAATTTATAGCTTCTAGAGAGATCTTCCTGGTATGACTCATGCATAGTTACTATGATTAAAGCTGGAAAAAAATATATACCTAAAATTGTTCCTTAAAGCGGAGTTCCACCCAGTTAAAAATCAGCAGCTACAAAAAGTGTAGCTGCTGACTTTTAACAGTTGGACACTCACCTGTCCCACGCTCCAGCGATGCGGCCATCCAAAGGCTTGCTCCCCCCCCCCTCCCCTCGGCAGCGCCGGCATCACAATTGTGCTCACCCGGCTTTGGTTTCAAAGCCGGGTGCGCATGCTCGAGTCGTGCTGTGCGCTGTGAATGGCCGGCGTATCTTCTAGGACCTGTGACGTGTCACAGAAGATCGCCGGGAGGGAGGGTGAACTTCCTTCTGATTCCGCGGTGCCAGAGGAGGAAGTGGGACCAGAGACCCTGTGAAAACAGGGTCTCCGCTCCCCCCCACCAAAAAATGACATGCCAATTGTGGAGGGGGTCACCTTCCCTTAAAGCGGAAGTTCCACTTTTGGGTAGAACGCCACTTTAAGGTATAAGAACAAGTAAAACGAGTAAGGAATGTGGTGCTTAGCATATTTAAAGTCCCAGGGCTGCTTTATTTGAAAAAGATAGTTTCAGTTTTAATAAAATATTAAAACAAATAATAACAATGCTCAGAAAAGAAATGCAGACTGAAAATGTGTTTCCTCACATTAGTGGACCATGGAAAAGTGCTCCCTTAAATTGGTGATCAGTGAAATGTCCATTTACATTAGCAGTAAGTGAAGTAGGGCACTTTTGGATCGTTAATAGGATAAGGATTACCTTTGCATTAAGGGCTCGTTTACACTTGCTTCAAAACAGGGCGTCAGACATGCTTTGTTAAAGCTCTGTTAACGCCAGTCAAAGCTCCTGTCACTAAATAAAATGGTTGGCTTATAGTCCTGTTTACACCTTGCGTTGGCTTAGCTGCGCTTCAGCTTCGTGTCAAAAATGATACCCAATGTAGCTTTAGCCAGGCTTCAAAGCCTCTCCAACGCCTTTTTACTTATCTAAAAATTAGATATTGTTCATTGATCAGGGAACCACTGGCAGTGGCAACCTCTGAAGCAGCTATTCTCAACCAAGGTTCTGTAGAACCTTAAGATTTCTCCAGAGGTTGTTAGAGGTTCTTTGAGCTGTGGCTGATTTACCTCCCATTTGATTGTGCCTAGATCATTCTGGGGTTAATGCCACTTGAAAGTGCCAGTAGCATAACACATTTGATTTTTTTTTAGCTGTCTGTAAGGGTGGCTTTCACTATAAGGGGAGCATTTTTTCCACTTGTCACCAATGTAAAAGGGAATTTTCCCCACTGTCTCTAAATAAATTGGCTTTAGCAGGGGTTCCCCTAGACTTAAAATGGTTCTTTGGGGGTAAAACAGTTGAGAAAGACTGCTCTGGAGGAATCATAGTTGAGAAAGACTCAGAATTCTTTTCTAATGCGGCATTATTTTCACTATACAGCTAATTCTCTGACTCCTGTTTAGAGTTGAGCGAACACCTGGAAGTTCGGGTTCTGCTGGTCCGTCCGAACCTCGGGACAAAGTCCGGGTCCGGGTCCGGACGGAACCCGAACGATCGCACGGACAACGAACCCCATTGAAATCAATGGGGACCCGAACTTTTAGGCACAAAAATGGCTGTAGGAAAGTCCTGGAAAGCCCCAGAGGGCTGCAAAAGGAAGTAAAATGGGGGTAAGGGTAGGGCAAGCACCCTACAAAAAAATGGGGACAGGGAAATAACTTTAAATATTTTTAAAAAAATAAAAACATAAAAAAAGCAAAAATGGAGTTGAATGTGGATCATCTTCAAACTGTGTCTGAAAAGTATTAATGAACGGTAGAAGCCATATAACTGTTCTAAAATCATCTTCAAACTAGGGCAAGTGCCCTACAAATAAATGGGGATAGGGAAAATAAATTAAAATC
>BLSH010302413.1:470183-480716 GCA_018402905.1 Glandirana rugosa | reverse complement strand
CTGTGGCGGGGACCAGGGAAGCACACAGGGACCCTGGGAACAGCAGAAGACAAGTAAACTGGATAGAGGAAGATGGAGGAGATTGGTTCCTCTAAATGCCACCCCCGCCATTCCTCCTATCCAGGTGTACAAGGGAGGCACATGGGCCCCCTGGACCATGGGGCCCCGCTGCAATTGCAACCCCTGCAACCCCTATTGTTACGCCCCTGACACTAACCTTTTCTGTAGCCACAATCTTTATATTACTCTTCTTATAACTATAAAGCTAACCATCAAACTAATAAATACAGAATAAAGGCCAAGTAACTAGCATTTTTAAAAGAAAGGGAACAATGGAAGTCCCATCAGTGGCATCTCTGCCAGACTCTACATGTGCTGCAGAATAAACACATTGGGGTTGATTACCAAATCAGGAGAGTACAAAATCTGATACAGCTGTGCATGGTAGCCAATCAGCTTCTAACTTCAACTTGTTCAATTAAGCTTTGATCAAAAAAAAATTGGAAGCTGATTGGCTTCTATACAGAGCTGCATCAGATTTTGCACTCTCCAACCAACCCAATAGGTTCTGAACCTTCGAGTCTCTGAAGCCCCAGCCACCTCCAGTTCCCAGCTCTCCCTAAACGTCACCCCTGGATAGCAACATAGTTTTAGGCACAGCTATCACTTACAGTATTCCACCATAGCTCTCTAATGGGGCCCCTTATTCTCCTGGACACAGCAAAGGTATAAAGAGATGGGGAGGGGGGGGGGGGGGGGAGAGGGAGCAAGAAATAGTGGGAGAAAAAGTTGTTGTTGTCGTCAAGGAAGACTCATGTTCTTTGGTTCCTTGCCAAGCACTTTGAGAAAGCATTGCGTATAGCAATAAACTCACTTGTTTAATGGACCTTTTCTAATAAAGAAGACAATTTAGCAAGTACTTTATCATTTAGCATCATTGCTTATATCCTTATCTCTACATTTGTTCCATGTCAGTGAATGCTGATATACCACAGAAATCAGTTTTATTTTTTTACATTCCTCCTGCCATTGCCAAATAATCGGTAGTGAAAGATCAGTTTTTATATTTAATTTTTAAATCATTGACAAGGTTGCAGTAAGTAGACTATCAACTGCCCAATGCCTGGAGCTGTGGACACTGTGTTGGGCCTGTACAGAATTGTTCAATGTTTCAGAAAATGCTACCATGTCTAATTAGTGAATTGCTCCATGTCCAATTGATTTTGTGTTTAAATCATGTACACAAGTCATGGGGTCAGACCTAAGTATTTACATGGATTTTCTAGATTTTTTTTACATGGCCAAAGATGTTTTTAGTTGGGATGTGCACAAAACAGATGTTTCACACAAGAATCCACTAGGCAAAGTCACTGGAAGTTGGAGAACCAATTCACCCTGAATTGATATACTGTATATATTGGCGTTTGGTAGATGCTAGAGAGATAAACTAGAGAGTGTTAGGGCCCATACACATGACCTGAAAATTGGACGACAGATCGAAAACGGTTACTAAAGTTATGAAAATTCTCATACGACAGAATAAAAAAAATCGGAAGTGATGTCATGTGTTGTAGTGTATTTGTATTGTATTTTCGGACAACAACTGTACTGATTAAATGAAAATCGTATGATCTGGTATTGTACAAAAAATATTTTCGTGCTTATCCGATCAGATTATATCAGATGAACTGTCGTAATCTGCTCTCAAAAACTCTGTACAATTATCGTATGTTCACTTCAAAAGCGGTATACACATGCATTTGAGCAGTTGAACCATGGTTTTACGCCGTGCCTCCTCTGCGCCCGCATCCTCAAACCTTCACTGTGCCACCTCTGCAGCCTCAAACATTCACTGCACCACCTCTGTATCCACAGCCTCAAATATTGACTGTGCCACCTTTGCAGCCACAACCTCATATCATCACTGTGCCACCTCGGCACCCTCAACCTAAAATTTTCACTGTGCCACCTCTGCACCCACAACCTCAGACCTTTACTGTGCTACCTCTGCACCCACAACCTTAGACCTTTACTATGCCACCTCTGTACCTGCAGCCTCAAACCCTCACTGTGCCACCTCTGCACCCACAACCTCAAACTTTTACTGTGCTACCTCTGCACCCACAACCTCAAACTTTTATTGTGCCACTTCTGCACCCATAGCCTCAAGCCTCCACTACACCTCTTCTGCACCCACATCCTCAAGTCTCACCTCTGCTTCTAACTAACCTATATTGCATGCATCTGGCACTCTAGTTTTTCGATGCCTAGTACCTTCACTCCTCCACAAATTCAAGTATCTGTTAATTGACCTGGGGGTAGCCAGCAACTAAGCCTAAACTCCTATGAGGGGGTCCTTGGTGGAACAGCAGCTAGCTTTTAGATTCCCCTTGCAGAGAAAGCAGCAGCAAAGAGTGACATCAAACCTGTGACCGTGTCAATAGCCACTTATTTTCAGTGTTCGATTACACCATAGTTTGTATTTGTCACACTTTAGAAGAAAAGGCATTTTTCACAGCCAAATTTTTAAATCAGCGTAAATAATGACTTTGTTTTTCCGCAATCAAAGGTTGCTCTGAAATGACAGTCCTTCAGAGCTCTATTATTGGTTGGAAAAAAATGATTTGATGACTTGGGGAAAGTGACTGGATGTAGCAGTATGCTGGCTGCCTAGACAATGGACTCTTTTCAGCACATTTTACATGTGCTTATTACTACATCACACAGAACAATGCCCTCAGCTTTTTAGACCAATATATACTCTCATTTTCTTTTCAACACAGTTACCTAACTAAAGCTGGCCATAGCTTGATTGAAATTCAGCGGTTCAGCAAGGACCAAACACATTCTGATCAGTGTGAAAATAGAGCTGTTGCGAATGCCGGCTGCCAGCCTAAAATCCGCAGACAATGCTTGGACCTCACAAAGAAAAGGAAGGCGGCGGCACAACCGACTAAAATTCCATTTATTGAAGCATTAAAGCGGTTGTCTACCTGAAAAAAAATAAAAATAAAAAAATAAAAACCTGCAGGACAATAGCATAATAAGCTAGTATGCACCGCATGCTTGCTCATTATGAAATACTCACCTTGAAAAGAAGATCCGACCGGGCTGCTCGTTCCCCTCTGTGGGAGCGGGCATCTTCCCTCGGATCTTGCTTCCGAGTACGCGGCTCTGGCCGGAGCCGCGAGACGTCACTCCCGCGCATGCGCGCGGGACCCGTCTTTTCAGAAAGGTCCGGAACTATTGCTGGGCCTTTGCCGGGACATACACGGCGCATGCGCCATAACGCCGCAGTGGATTAGAGAGGGAATATCCTCTAAACCGTACAGACTTAGAAGATATTCATTTTACCTACAGGTAAGCCTTATTATAGGCTTACCTGTAGGTAAAAGTAAACAAAATGGGTAGACAACCGCTTTAAAAGCAAAAATACAGCCAGCCCACAAGTCCTCAGTGGACTTGTGGGCTGGCTGGATTTTTGTATTTTTGCTTGTAATGCTTCACTAAATAGAATTTTAGTCCGTAGTGAGCCGCCTTCCTTTTCATTGTACATTCTGATCAGTGTATGGTGGTCCCTGCTGGCTGAACGGAAAAAAAAACAAAAAAAAACGTCTATGTGTTAAAAAGACAAAAGTCCATCAAGGTTATATTTCACGGGCTATAGCGGTTGTGATGACGCTCATTTGACGAGCGAAATTCGTTGACGTCACTTCCGGTCCGTCACAGTCAACAACATCACGTCCGGTTTGCGGTGGTCTCCGAGTGGAACGCACGCCACTATTGCCATCCATTGTTAATGATGGGATTTTTACATTTGATATGCTGAAGACCTAGTGCTTTTCTGTAAGTAGGATTCTTCTTTGCGCATTAAATACCTGCTATACACAGTATACACTATGGTCTTTTTTATGTTTATTCCTTGAGTGCCTTTGGATACTAAGCCAGTGGAAAGGTCTACACATTTGAATTTGCAGCGACGTCCTGGATTTGAAGCCCCCACCAGAATATTGCTTCTTTTGACCCACTCACTGAAAAGCAGTGAGTCCATAATCTCTGGTGAGTGCGGGCACAAAGGGGGTCACTGAAGTGTGTGTCACTTTCACAACACCCTGAAGTTTTTTGAGCACCGACTCGCACTTTATGTGAAGCACGCATCACTTTATATTTGGACTATATTTTATTATGATTATTTGTAATCTCTGATTTGGCGTTTCATATTGCGTTAAACATATTATGGCAGTTTATACTTGAATGCAATCGCCCTCAGCTGCTAGTTGTAATATGCTAGCCAATGTATGTTTTATTTTTTGTACACATGTTTTGATATATAACTATTTTTAAACTAACACTGGGGTAGGCGCTGATTCACATTTAATAGTATAGCGGTTTTGGTCTCAAGAAAAGAAAAGAAAGCCCCAAGAGAAATTGGCTACAGCTGCTCAAGGAATCATTCAGAATTCACTTCTCAAGGGAATCATTGCCTCATGGGCTGCTTCCATCAGAATTGTAGAAGACTCCAACTCCTTCCTTCCCCTTGCTTGTTGCTTGCATTAAAGTGTTGGTATCCCCTAAGTGAATCAGGAATATGGCTGGCTTTGTCAATACAGGTATTAAGGTCATAGGAGGTAGGGGTGGTGTGTCAACAGGAAAAGCGTTATAACAGGTGACAAAGAGGTGACTTGCCATAGGTACGAAAATTGGGCTCTTGTTCTAATGCATGGGTGCCGCCATCTGTGTGTTGCCCACAATTTCCTGTTTGTTGCCCACACCTTAGAATGACTGCCTGATTGTTTCCCCTGTATTGCTATGACTACTTTTATGTTGCCCATGTATTGCCACAACTAAATGTGTTTTGCCCACATGTAAACAGTATGCCATTAGGTGGCTTTGTCCCTAAAATAGTTTGGCAATAGAGAATTATGTAATTGGGTGTTAGGTTCCCTTTTAGATAGAGCCTTCCTGTAGTGATGTAATAGGTGGGATTGGGTGGAAGGAGCCTAGAGCAGTTGGGGCATGGGAGCCAAACACCCCACACGCCTGCAAATGTAGTCAGCTACTGCAAAGGCCCTGAACAGGGCAGACGGTCAGGGTGAGATCGACCTACACCCAGAAGAACTAGCTGTAGTTGTTCTATCTAATGAAACATGGTCTAAGTTCTCAGGACCCTCCTAATCTGGATGGAGGAATACTGATATGTCCAGTATGTCTTCTCTTTCTTTTTCTTTTTTTATTCTTACTCCTTTTCTCTTCTTTGTACATTTCGGTCTAACTCTCATGCCAGTGTTGGTTCTTAATGGCTTTTCTTTTCGTGGATCTTAAATGTGTCATCACAAGTCCACAGAATCGTATGGGTTGTAGTTAACTAAATGATACAATTTGAATCCCCATAATACTATTTTATTAAAGATTATGTTATTGTTGTTTTTAGCATGTTTTGTTTTTTTGCTGCTTACAGCCATGCTACCTGACCAAGGAATAGGTGCTTACCTACTGTCTTTATCTTGTTTACTGAAACTTACCTGAAATGATCCCTATATGTCATGAATGATCAAGAAATGGATGCTGTACTTATTGTACCTTTCTGTTAATCTTTAACCACTTCCTTACTGGGCACTTAAACCCCCCCTCCTGCCCGGACCAATTTTCTGCTTTCAGCACTGTCACTCTTTGAATGACAATTGCACAGTCGTGCGGCGTTGTACCCAAACAAAATTGGCGTCTTTTTTTTCCCCACAAACAGAGCTTTCTTTTGGTGGTATTTGATCCCCTCTGTGGTTTTTATTTTTTGCGCTATAAAAAATAAAGACCGACGATTTTGAAAAAAGAACAATATTTTTTACTTTTTGCTATAATAAATGTCCAAAAATAAAAAATAAAAAAACAAACGTATTCATCAGTTTAGGCTGATATATATTCTTTTACATATTTTTGGTAAAAAGAAATCACAATGGGCGTATATTGATTGGGTTGTGCAAAAGTTATAGCGACTACAAACTATGGGCATTGATTTATGGCGTTTTAATTTATTTTTATTTTTTTACTGGTAATAGTGGCGATCTGCGATTTTTATCTGGACTGCGATATTGCGGCAGACATGTCAGACGTTTTTGACACTTTTTTGGGACCAATGCCATTTATACAGCAATCAGATCTAAAAATAGACACTGATTACTGTATAAATGCCAATGGCAGGGAAGGGGTTAACACTAAGGGGGCAGTGAAGGGGTTAAATGTGTTCCCTGGGCGTGTTCTAACTGTGGGGGGGAGGGGTTGGCAGGGGTATGACAGATCTAACTGATCCCAGTGACAGGGATCAATAGATCTGACATGCCCCCCCTCACAGAAGGGGAACCACCGTGTTTACAACAGCGGTTCCCCGTTCCTGCTCTCTGCGAGGAGACCGCGGATCTCCGGCGGACATCGGGTCCGCCTGACCCGCGGGCACGCTCACGTTGGTGGGAGAGCGCCCAGCGCAAGCCGAAGGGGAGGACGTCTATTGAAGGCCTCCTGGCATTTTAGAGCCGTGCTGTAGCCGTCATTCGGCAATGGCGCGGACATGAAGAAGTTATTGAAAATTATAGGGAAATGTGCCATCAGATGTCTTCAGGGGTGCCTTGGCAACTTCCCAATTTACTGCCCAAAAATTGTATACAAGCCAGCAGGTGGACCAAGTCTTCCTATTAGTTACATAAAGCCACAGGTTTTCATTGTGCACCATTGCAACCTTCTAGCCGGCAGTGTCCTAATGACCAATGACATCATTAGTTGATAAGGAGGACATTGGGCACCTACACTGTACTCTTGTTTGCACCTCCCCTGCCCGTCTCCATCAGCACTGGGGTCACATTAGCTGAGTGAGAAAAAGTGAATGAGAAGAGAAACATTGGAATACTAGTCAGTACCAGTGTGCAAAGGTGTTTGCTTTGGAAAAATAAATCACCGCTAACGTTTGCTGTCCTATGCATATGGGTGTTGATGCATTATGTAAAACTATTAATTTATTTTTTTTCATTTTAGAATGGGGTGCCTCGAAATTATGCGGAATTGTAAAGAATGCTTTGACTGAAGAAAGGTTAAGTAACACTGCTCTAAGTGGATATGGAACAGGATGCAAAAAAGGCCTTTTAGGCCAGGCTAGGTGCTCTAGGTGTTCTCTGGCTTGAGCGCTAATCCACCTGGACATTCTGGAAGTGCAACAGTCCTGTCTCTGAAATGACTTTAAGGGGAGTTGTGAGCTGGATGCATAAAGCCTAATGGGCAAGCCAGTGGTAACATACCACGGTTATGGATTGGTAACCATCCATAACCACAAAAGGCGGAAGCCTGCTGGTTAGTGAGGTCTTCAATCAGAGACGTTGTCCAATAGTATGGCATGAGAGATGAGATAGGTTAGAGCCAAGCTTGACTTTAAGGGTTAGTTCACCTTTTCAAAAAAAGAAAAATGTGAACTAACCCTCAATACTCTCTCCACCCCTTAGCCCCGCTGCACTTAGCTCCTTCGATGGTTATCTTCCGCTCTAGCAGATGTAGTGGACACTGGAAAACCAAACTCTTTTGCACCCTTCTTTCTTCTGGGACTTTGTCATGGAGCACTCAGAGAGGTTCTCAATGGTCAGTATGGTCAATGCCAAATGATGGATCCCCAATGAAATGTTATGATACTACACAGCCACTACACCAACTTACATGGGCGGAAATCGTGAGTTTAACTTTTCAATTTTTTGTGAAAAGGTGAACTAACCCTTTAAACTAAAAATGCAATTTGTATAACAGAGCCTCTTGTGCTTTGGTGCTCATGGGTAGCTTTCCTCTTTATCTAAAGATCTTGTCATTGGTTCGTAGTCTTACTTCAATTTAGCTGCTTATGAACTATTGCTGCTCAAAACGTAAAAGCAACCCGTCAGAAAAGAAATATGGGAATTACTGTGACAGTCAGAGGTCACCTGAAGTCTGAAAGTAGGTGGCCTGTCAAATGCATGACCTCAGTGTCTCCCATCTTCCCAGTGTGCAGTGTGTGAGGTCAGGCATTTAATATCTAGCAAATGTCCCTCACGCTCCAACTGAAGTGTCAGGCTTGGCACAAAGTAAGTTGAAGCTAAACAAGCGGAAAATATAAATCTTTCAGCCAGAACAGTTATAATAACAAAAAACGTATAATATTCAGTTTCCTGCATAAGTCAAGTGATGAATCTACCCAGAGTTATTCAAGTGTAGAGAACACATCACAAACAATAGAGCTGCCCCCCTCCCCCCCAAGAAAAAAACAAACAGTTTGTTTAAAATAATTATTAAAGCAAACCCGTAAGGAAAAGTGATTCTATAGGTACAGATGGAATGTTTTGTTTCAGATGCCACTTGGTGCATTACTATATATTGTCAAAAGTATTGGGACACCTGCCTTTACACCCACCTGAACTTTAACGCCATCCCAGTCTTAGCCCGTAGGGTGCAATATTGAGTTGGCCCACCCTTTGCAGCTATAACAGCTTCAGCTCTTCTGGGAAGGCTGTCCACAAGGTTTAGGAGTGTCTATGGGAATGTTTGACCATTCTTCCAGAAGTGCATTTGTGAGGTCAGGCACTGATGTGAATGAGAAGGCCTGGCTTGCAGTCTCCGCTCTAATTCATCCCAAAGGTGTTCTATCGGGTTGAGGTCAGGACTCCACCCCAAACTCGCTCATCCATGTATTTATGGACCTTGATTTGTACACTGATCCAAATCATTTGGTGGAGGGGGATTATGGTGTGGGGTTGTTTTCTCAGGGGTTGGGCTTGGCCCCTTAGTTCCAGTGAAGGGAACTCTTAAGGTGTCAGCATACCAAGACATTTTAGACAATTTCATGCTCCCAACTTTGTAGGAACAATTTGGGGTTGACCTCTTCCTATTCCAACATGACTGCACACCAGTGCACAAAGCAAGGTCCATAAAGACATGGAAGGACTTTCCTCAGCCCTAATCTCTAAAAAGTAATAACACTGACTGAAGGAACATAGAAGAAACAGGGAGGGTCTAGCTAGGGCTAAACTAACTAGTGCTAAACAGGAGGGGAGGACAGAGGGCGATACCAAATCAATGAAGTAAACAAGTTGTAGTGGCCCAAAACATCCACTAAATGTCAGCATACTACTGGACTATAAAAACCTGAGACAGAATTTGGAGAGCGATGGACTAAATCAACCCCTGACACCAACAGTAAAATCTTGCTGCCATGTTTCCTGACTGTTCCTGTCCCCTGGGTGTTTTGGGTGTCTCCACCCACTGTTGTAACATTCTCTATTATAAAAAATAAAGGAAAAGCCGTCATGGTGGGAGTCCCCCATAATGAGCGCAGCAGGTGTGCAAACCTGGGAATTCAGTGCAGGGATCTCGCCATTAACTACCCAGAGAGACAGGAAAAAGTATGGCGTTGATGCTCCAGCAAACACTGAAATATCAGTTTTAGATGTACTGACTCTTTAACCACTTAACCAGCTAAATCACGTACCTGTACATCATTTGACTTCAAGTGGTTGTACCAAGGTGATGCCCGCAGTACCGTTCTTTAGCGCTGATGATCGGCTCTCTAGTAATAACAACCGATGCTGGTAAGCAGCTGCTCAGCTGTTATTACAAGCAGTGGGAGGGGATGTCCCCGCCCCCTCCCACCCCCTTCCGCTGCTCCGCCCAGGCTCTCCAGAATCAGCTTTGATTGGGTCTTGTCACTTCCGGTTTACTCAAGAGCCAATGGCGCCATTTTTCAAAAATCAAAAGTATTAAAAATTGTCGATCTTGGTATTTTGAATACTTTCAAGTGCAGAGGAGGGGTTTGGGGTCTTACAGACCCCAGATCCCTCCATAAGGAGAACCTGTCACTGCCTATTATTGTCACAAAGGATGTTTACATTCCTTGTGACAGCAATAACAGTGATAAAAAAAAACAATTAAAGGACAGTTTTAAAGCACCCAGTGTTAGAGTGAGATCAATAATTCTCCTGCTCCTCTGTAACTCTAAACAGGTAACCATTAAAAATTTTTAAGGCATCACCTATGGAGATTTTTAAGTAGTTTGTCGCAATAGGACACATATTAGCATGTATGAAGGCATAGGACACACCCCCTGTCACGCCCCCTTAACAGGTTCCCGACCGCGCGCCGTCTTTTCACGGCGGCAGTCGGGGAGCCCTGCGCGAATCGCCGTAAATAAGCGGCAATTCGCATTTGGCCACCAGGGGGCGCGCGCGCGCCGCACTCCTGGGGAGTGTGCCCGCGGCTTGGGCGGACCCGATGTCCGCCGGCGAGCCGCGATGAGCGGCTACAGAGAAAGAACGGGGAACCGCCGATGTAAACACGGCGGTTCCCCGCCCTGTCAGTGGGGCATGAGAGATCTACTGATCCCTGTCACTGGGATCAGTTAGATCTCTCATGCCCATGTTAGCCCAACCCCCCCACAGTAAGAACACACCCAGGGAACACGATTAACCCCTAGCTCTCCCCCTGCAGGTTAACCCCTTCACTGCCAATGACATTTATACAGTAATCAGAGGACATTTA
>BLSH010302413.1:460052-470173 GCA_018402905.1 Glandirana rugosa | reverse complement strand
GAGTAGTAGAACGCGTATGTCCATACACGTATCGAGGGTGGACAGGACCTAAAGTTCCCTGACAGGCACTAAACCTTGTTTCAGGGAAACGGGGAGAAAGGAGGAGTAAACAGGGAGTAAAACGAGACTAGATATATCAACATTTATTTTACGTGATAAATAGAAAGTTGTTCACAAAGTCTCGATTTGGAAAGTAGGTTAAAGATTTAACGACGTAAACATTTAAAGTACTCGACCATATTTCCTTATCACTACTATTTTTTCGTAAACACCCAAATTGAGTTGAAAAAAAACATATTAAAAGGAAATTGGTGAAGTGGGGGCCTTCTTTACAACGTCGCACGACCGCGCAATTGTCAGTTAAAGCGACGCAGCGCCGAATCGCAAAAAGTGCTCTGGTCCTAAAGTGCAAAATTCTTCCGGGGGTGAAGTGGTTAAAGGAAAATTATACAAAAAAAAGTTGAGTTAAACCCACAAATGCTTTTTTATCATCACTATTCCTTTATACCAGCTCATGAAATTTACAAATGCAGCAATTTAGAAATTGGATGAAAGGTTTAGCTCTGAAACACTTGTTGAAAGATAAATAGTGCATTTTATTTACAACTATATAGATCAGAGCAAAATGAGGGACAAATGAGGAGGAAAGAGGGGCAAAGGGACTTTGTTCCAAATCACGGACAGTCCCTTGAAATCCAGGACAGGTGGGAGCTATGCACATACCTGTATGCGCAAGATGATGAGGTTGGCCTCTTGCACAATGTCCATCCGAGAACCCATGGAAGTTAAGAGATTAAGAGATTAAGGCAATGGAAAGGTACAGGTGCTTGGGTTTTAGAACTAGTGACTGGAACTTGTGGGCAATGGTATGAGATTTGCTGGAGGACAGCTGGTAATGCATCAAGGATAAACCAGGTTCAGATATGAGCAGGGTCAGGTCACAAGTTCAGGTCAGTAGCAGATGAATAGGGAAGCATCAAATCTTAGGCAGAAGTCAGGGTCAGATGTTGGTAGGGTGCAGGCAGTGAAGTAATATTTCAATAAGCAGAATCTTAGTGGAACGTCCAGGCTGAGGTTGGTAATAGAAGTAAACACCAATATAAGCACAGGGGAAATCCAAGAGCAGACCAGGTGGAAGCTGACTTGGCAACCAAGGTCAGACACATGTTTAGAAAAAAATAAATAAAAGCAGCTACAAATACTGTAACTGCTGTCTTTTAATATAAGGTCTCATACCTGTCCAGGGATCCAGCAATGTTGGCACCCCCAGTCGGCTTTGGGGTGCAGGCGCCGGCATCTTCACTAAAGGAAAACAGCAGTGGAGCCTTCAGGATTCACAGCTGCTTTCCTACTGTGCATGCGCGAGTCATGCTGCACTTTCTGAATGGTCCCATCTTCTGGGACCTGTGTCTATCCCAGAAGTCAGCTGGGGGATGTAGGAAGGGCCTGTCAAAATCAGGTACCTGCTCCCTTGGGTTGCCACATCATCCCTTTAATTCAGGACACATATGAATTACGCAGGTTCTGAGGCTAATTTAATGCAGATGAGGCACCAAGTGAGTTTAATTACCAACTTAATCGGCCACAGAACCTGTGTAATTCATATGTGTCCTGGATTAAAGGGATGATGTGGCAACTCTACTGCTCCCCCCAAAAAAGTGCCAAATGTGGCAGTGGAGGAAAGGAGGATGCAAACAAGTGGAGCTTCCCCTTTTGGGTGGAGCTCCACTTCAGTATCAAGTCACAGGAACTGAAAGACCATTTATCATGGAGCCCATGCATAACTCAGGTTTAAATAATGCCAACGTCTTTTGTGAACGTTCAGATCACCGCCATTACTAGTAAAAAAAAAAAAAAATTGTAAAAACGCCATAAATCAATTCCCATAGTTTGTAGACGCGATTACTTTTGTAGATCGCCGATTGCGATTTTTTTTTTTACCAAAAATATGTAGAAGAAGATATATCGGCCAGAACTGATGAATACTTTTCTTTTTTATATTTTTTTTGTATATTTATTATAGCAAAAAAGTAAAAAATATTGTTCTTTTTTCAAAATCATCACTCTTTGTTTGTTTATAGCGCAAAAAAATAAAAACTGCAGAGGTGATCAAATACCACCAAAAGAAAGCTCTATTTGTGGGGAAAAAATGAAAAAAATTTTGTTTGGGTAAAACGACGCATGACCGCGCAATTGTCATTCAAAATGCGACAGCGTCGAAAGCCAAAAATTGGTCTGGGCAGGAGGGGGGTTTAAGTCCCCAGTAAGGAAGTGGTTAAAATCTGTGCACTAACCTGCAATTTTTTTAGCTGGTGACAGGGTCTCTTTAAATGTCCAAAACATGATTTATGTCGTTAAAGCCAGAAATACTCGTGCTTCCTATGTCCTCGCAGCATATTATGGATTTGGAGGAAATGCACCAATTTAGCGCAAGCTTTTGTCCAATATTTGAGTGTGAAATTCCCTGCTCAGTGTGAATTACTGCAAGCTCCGCTAGAGAAGATTCAATATCACCAGCGAGCGAAACAAGCCTACGTGTCTGCGGAGTGTAATGAGAACTGAAACTGATGATTCTAAGCTGGGAACAGTACATAATCACATGTGTCAAAAGTAACAGGAAACCCCCACCATCCTATAAAGCAGGGATATGCAATTAGCGGACCTCCAGATGTTGCAGAACTACAAGTCCCATGAGGCATAGGAAGACTCTGACAGCCACAAGCATGACACCCAGAGGCAGAGGCATGATGGGACTTGTAGTTCTGCAACAGCTGGAGGACCGCTAATTGCTTATCGCTGCTATAAAGTATTTGCTGTGATTGATCACGGTGAACCATGGATCAATAATTTAAAGGGGAGCTGTCAGTGGAGGAATATGGCAGCTTTCCTCCTTGCTTCCATACTTAGTGAGGCACCATCCTGGATTTATAGGGATTGTATGTCAGGGGATCCAACTTTACTGGCTAAAGAAAGTAACCATAAATAACTCCCATATGCCAATCTCTGCCAATTTTTATGTTTTGCACAGGAAGGGATAGATTAGAGCAGGGGTGTCAAACTGGCGCCCTCCAGCTGTTGTGGAACTACAAGTCCCATCATGCCTCTGCCTCTGGGAGTCATGCTTGTAACTGTCAGCCTTGCAATGCCTCATGGGAATTGTAGTTCCGCAACAGCTGGAGGGTCGCCAGTTTGACACCTGTGGATTAGAGCCTCTGTCAATGTTCTTTTCAGTCCGTGCCCCCCATTGAGATTTACCTTTATTTCCTGTTCCAAGAAAGATTGTCTCAGAACAGGAAAGGAAGTAATCAGATATTTCTCTGATTGACACATTGGCTGCAAAGTGGTGACACAAACAACAATAAAGCACTTTGTTTTTTGTTAAAAAAAAACTAAAAAAAAAGTTTGGGCCGTAGTTGGGTTTTCTTAAAGTGATATTAAAGTAAAGTTTTTTCTTTTTAAAAAAAACAAAACAAACATGTTATAATTACCCGCTCTGTGGTTTTGCGCAGAGTAACCCCGATCTTCCTCTTTTCAGGTCTCTCGTGAAGCTCCTGGCTCCTCCCTCCTGCCAAGTGCCCCAAAGTAAACAGCTTGCTGTGGGGGCACCTGAGCAGACTCGCTCCCAAGCCCCTGCTCTGTGTGCATTTGGCCCTGCCCCCTCTCTCTTCTCATTGACTCACTAGCTGTGATTGACAGCAGTGGGAGCCATTGGCTTAGCCAATAAGCAGGGAGAGTCCCTGGAGAGCCAAGACTCTCGTGCACATCACTGGATTGCGATTGGACTAAGTTTTGGGGGGCTGAGGGTGCTGCTGCCCACAGGACGTTTTTTACCTTCATGCATAGAATGCATGAAGGTAAAAAAACCTAAACCTTGTACCTTTAGAATAACTTTAATAAAAACAGTGGATCAAGGAGTTGATGGAGGTGAGTAATCTGTGTTTTGTGTAGTACTTCCAGGGCTTGGCCAGACTCTGCATCTCTTATGGTGTTAAACCTATTATCACCAACAAGGTTGTCAACTGTCCATTTTTTTACAGTTTGTAATAATCGGCCAACTTACAAACTGGCTGTAAATGTCCATTATGGTCAGAGGCTGCCCATAAAAAATATGGCTGCAGGCCAGTTTTGGAACTGCTTGCACAGTTCCAAAGTCGGCTGGGCTTGAACTTGGGCAGAGCTTGGGTGGGCCCAGATGGTGGGGGGTTAATGGTGACGTCATGACACCCCCCTTACATTGGAGTCTGCAGAATTCCCCCTTACATTGTAAGGGGGAACTCTGCAGATCCTGGTGTAAAGGGGAACTCTGATTTAAAGTGCAATGCTGCAGGCCCTGATGTAAGTGGGAACTCTGGTGTCAAGGGGAACACTGCAGGTTCTGATGTAAGGGGGCGGGGTGACCAGAGAACACCTTACATCAGAGTTCCTCTTTACACCAGAGTCCACAGAGTTCCCCCTTGCACTGTAAGGAAGGGGGAATCCTGCAGACTCTGACGTAAGGGGGAACTCTGGGGACATCAGAGTTCCCTTTAACATCATGATCTGCAGCCATGGGCATCTGCAGAAATTTTTTCAGGGGGGGGCATCATTTTAAGGTCACCCATGCTATGCCGCTTTTTGACATTATCACATTATCACGGTCAGAGACTGCAGACATAGTACAGGAGATGGTCAGAGACTGCAGACATAGTACAGGAGATGGTCAGAGACTGCGGACATAGTACAGGAGATGGTCAGAGACTGCGGACATAGAACAAGAGACAGTCAGAGACTGCGGACATAGAACAGGAGATGATCAGACACTGCAGACATACTACAGGAGATGGTCAGAGACTGCAGACATACTACAGGAGATCATCAGAGACTGCAGACATAGTACAAGAGATGGTCTGAGACTGTGGACATGGCACACGAGACGATCAGAGACTTCATACATAGCCCAAGAGGATAAGGACCTAGGGGGCAACCCCGATCCGATCCCTGATTCCAGGGGGGGGGGCAATTGCCCCCCCTTGCCCCTATCTGCGGACGCCTATGTCTGCAGCATTCCCCTTTATGTCAGGTTGGAATGTGGGAGGAAAAAAAAAAGAGTACCTGCAGTAAACCCACAGAAGCACAGTGAGAGCATACAAACTCCATGTGGGCCGTGTCATGGTTGGGATTCAGACTGATAACTCTAGTGTTGCAAGGCAGAAGTGTTAACCACTGAACTGCTAAACCACTGTGCTACCCCATCTTTCCTGCAATGGCTTGACATTACCAAGCCATGTGCCAAAAACATAGATATTGTGGGCATGCCTCGATGCACATCTCAGTGTGCTTGTGTCTCAATCTTATGGAGTTACGGAAGTTCCCGGGTGCTGTATACCTCCATGATAGCATGTAGGGTCAATGTCAGGGTGAATCATATTATAAATAGTCCATCATTGTTTTCTACCAAGCATCCTTTAAATAAGTTCTTAATATTGTAGGCAGTCTTGGTGTCATCTTACTGCATCTGGAAGAGACGTCTACGCTAGACGCACGTGCCGTACATCGGGATGGGAAAATGAAATTTCTCGCCTTTGTAACTGTTATCCTTTTTTATATTCACCAGTGATGTCTTTTTTTTTTTTTTTCTCCCTGCCCGAGGATCGGGGACAGTGAGTCACAATCTGCGCACTTTCATTGCATGCTGAAGACTTTCCAGTCTATTTTTAGAATTCCTCTGATAGCTGAAGCAAAAGTTCCGATCACAGCAGGTTACACCGTCTTCAGCTGTCAATTTAATCCTAAGTGTTAGGCAGCATGCCTGTGCGTTCTGCCAATGACTGCATCAATGCGTTTGTTTCACTGCGCAATGCCAGTACACCCACCAATATAAGAAGGGAAATACTTTTTTTTTAACAACACAAAACACATAAAACTATGAAAAATATCACAAGCACACTTTTTTTTTAAACATGACAGTATCCTATATTTGCACACTTTTCCAGAAAAGTTGGGATGACACTTGGCGAGGTAAGCGTGCTGCCCGCCATCATATGCAATGTGCTGCCCCCTGCTGGCACCAGACATAGGATGTGTAGGACCCCTGCCTTAAAGCAGACTTTTTACTTATTGCTCCTCTCCCCTCCTCTCCCCTCTTTTCCATTAAGTTTTTTTTTTTGCTGGAGAACGGGGGGGGGGGGGATTAGTCCTTTTTGGGGAGCAATGAATGTGCTTCCACCTTTCTCATCTTGACAAGAATGCATAGCTCCCCAATGTCCCTGATTTCGAGGAACTGTCCCTGATTTGGAACAATGTCCCTCTTTCCTCTTCATTTGTCCCTCATTTTGATCTGATCTATGTAGTTGTATATAAAATGCACTTTCTTATATCTCAATAAGTGTTTCCCAGTCCTAAACCTTTCATCCAAATTCTCAATTGCTGCATTTGAAAATTTCAAAAGGAATCGTAGTGGTAAAAAAATCACTTGTGGGTTTAATTAATCCTTTTTTTTTTTTTTTACATAATTCTCCTTTAAGGGGGTGTGGCAGGGGGTGTGTCCTATGCCTACATACTTTAGCTAATAGGTGTCCCTCGTTCCCATCTCAAAAAGTTAGGAGGTATAAGAATGCCACCCAGCTTGCCTGAAGCCTCCTGGAATACTCATGTCACACATCCCTTCGGGGCAATCTTGACCAGTGGATGCCAATCTTTTGGACCTCACGGGCCACTAAACTCCCCATTTTGAACCCTGCAGACCACCAGCATGAATCTTACATGCTATATTCACATAATGCTCTGGCTCTCTGCCCCCCATCTCCCCCCTGCACTTTGTATCACATTGCTGCCTTGCACAGACTCATTAGATCTCACCTCCTTATCCAGCCATGTGCTCGAGCTCTGTGCTCCCTTTCACAGTCTGTGATCAGCACTGCGGTTGGAAGTCCCCTCCCTAGTCACCTCTCGCTCTCTGCACTACTCCCGGCGCCTCCCCCTGAGTTGACATTTGCCCATTTTTGGTAATAGATCCTTCAGAGTGCGCACGCCGTCAGGCATTCAGGAGGCAATCCTGACGCTTCCTAAATGCCTTTTTTTATTTGTTTGTTTTTTTTTCTTAACCATTTCCAGCCTGGCCTATAGACAAATGACAGCCAGGCGGTGGTTCACTTATCCTGACCGGACGTCATATGACGTCCGTCAGGATAACCCACGATTGCACGCCCATAGGGGTGCACTTCACCGCGATCGGTGGTGTGGTGTGTCAGTTTGACACACCGTATTACCGATCTCGGTAAAGAGCCTCTGTCGGAAGCTCTTTACCACATGATCAGCCGTGACCAATCACGGTTGGTCACAGTGTAAACCGGAAGAGCTGCATATCGGCTTTTCCTCTACTTGTGCCTGCAGACGCCCAGGATGACCAGGGAGCCCACCCAAGACCACCAGGTAGCCCACCCAGGGACCACCAGGGAGCCCACCTAAGACCACCAGGTAAGGGGCATACAGTGTACTATAGGGATGGCACTGTACCCATCTGTGATGCCTGCCAGTGCCTCCTCATCAGTGCCGCCTAATAGTGCTATCTATCAGTGCCGCCTATCAGTGCTCACCAGTGCCACCTATCAGTGCCACCTCTCAGTGCCCATCAGTGCCACCTATCAGTGCCCAGTGCCACCTATGAGTGTCCATCAATGCCGCCTATGAGTGCCCATCAGTGCTGCTTATCAGTGCCCATCAGTGCTGCATATCAGTGCCACCTATAAGTGCCCATCATTGCTGATTATCAGTGCTGCCTATCAGTGTTTATCAGTGCTGCATAAGTGCCTCATCATCAGTGCCCATCAGTGCCGCCTCATCAGTGCTGCCTCATCAATGCCAAGTACTGCCTCATCAATGCTCGTCAGTGCAGCCTCATCAGTGCCCATCAGTGAAGGAGAAAACGTACAATGTTTTGTGACAGAAACAAAGAAAACCTTTTTTTTTTTTAATTTTCTGTCTTTTTAAATTTGTAGCAAAAAAAAAAAACCCAGAGGTGATTAAATACCACGAAACACGGTACAGCGTCGCACGACCGCATAATTGTCATTCAAAGTGTGACAGCGCTGAATGCTGAAAATTGGTCTGGGTGGGAAGGGGGGAAAGTAGGGCCGGCCCTACTATGAGTCCCAGTGGGTCCATAGGACCCAGGCAGCACTTTGAGAGGGGCAGCAAATTGAACCATTGTTGCCTCTCCTTCTTTTGTATTTACCCAGCAAATTGATGACCAAGATTTTTTTCCAGCAGTTTTGTGTGTCATGATGACAACTGCCTCCAGGACACTCCGCTTGCCCCTATATTGCCCTAGCCTGTCTATATACTACCCTAGCCTGTCTATATACTACCCCAGCCTGCCCCTATACTGCCTAAGCCTATACATATACTACCCTAGCCTGACCATATATTACCCTAGACTGCCCCATACTGCCTTAGCCTGTCCATATACTACCCTAGCCTGTCTAAATACTACCCTAGCCTGCTCCTATACTACCCTAGCCTTTTCATATACTACCCTAGCCTGTCTATATACTACCGTAGCCTGCCCCTATACTACTCGAACCTGTCCATATACTACCATAGCATGCCCATTTACTACCCTAGCCTGTCCATATACTACCCTAGCCTGCCCCTTAGAATTGAACATAATGGTATGTCATATAGTTTTGCATATAGACAAGGTGCTGTTGCATTTAAATCTGCCTTTTTGATCAATTTAATTTTAGTTTTAATAATGAAATAAAATAATGCATGTGGGGGTCTTTTGGTGGGCATGATATTTTTTTTATTTGGGGGGGGGGGGGCAGCATTTCATTCTTGGACCCAGGCAGCACAATGTCTTGGGCCAGCCCTGGGGGAAAGTGCCCGGTATTGAAGTGGTTAACGGCAAGTTAATATTGGATTCACACGCTGCACGCTTTTGGCTCGCGGTTGCAGTGTAGGTCAATTGATTGATTCTTTTCTAATTATTATCCTATTTTACTTTTATACCTTACTGTATTTATTGCAATATGTTTCTATTTTCAAATCCAAATACATATTTGAATTCAAATTCGTTTGTTCAATTTGTTTTGTTATAATTTATTTCAGATTTGTTGAAATTCGTTTCTATTTTGATTTAGAAATTCGTAAAATTTTATCCGAATTTCGATTCATAGCAAAACGAATCCCACATGTCTGGTTGGCACACATCTTCAATGAGTGTTGAAATTTTAGATGTTCCTCCATTTTTATAACTCCATCCCATAACAGCTACAGATTGCTTTGATCACAGGACCGTACAACCCTTTACGCTTTATGCTTATGTTATATGCTGCTTATATGTCACTTTCAATGCTGTCTCTAGACTGTGATATCTCATGACACCAACATCTTCATGTCTGGGAAAGAACCCATTAGTGATTGTACTGAGATAGGGACTACGAGGTGGGAGAAGAAGATACGAGGTGGGAGATGGAGATGCAAGGCGCTGTGTAAGACTCCTAAGCTCTTTGTTTTTATAGAGCATATTAAACAGAGCAGAGTTGTATTGATATTAGTGAAGTGAATTTGTGATTTAGGTTCTGTTAGAATTTATACAATTTGTCTCTCGGATGCCGGTATAGGGTGCAGACAAATTTATTAGTGAAGCACTTTTTTGGTGAAAGTACAAGTTTAAAGTTTACTATTGCATTTTTAAGCTGGGTTTAACCCAAGTTTTGTGCTGCTTGTTTCAGCAATCTTGGCTAATTGCTGTCCGGTTTACTTGACTAGAGTGTCTTCAACGGGGACTTTCTTAAAAAGTTTAGACCACTACCCTGTACCATTTACCTTTTTTACTATTACCCCATAAAATATAACCTAGATAGTGAAAATCATCAATGTATCGTATAAAACTCTCCGGATACGTACCCGGGTTATTCTCTGTTGACTTCTCTTTTTCCACTGACTACCTAACCAGGTTTTACTCCCGTTTACTCCCTGTCAACCCTCAATACCAACGTTCTGTGGTGGAGAACCAAACAACTGAAACCTATTTGGCCTGTCGTTAATCGGTTCTAACGACTTTGTTCGTCGTGTTTTGAACCCAATTTGGGTCGAATTTTTACGTTATCATTTGAAATTTGAACATGAAAGTGGTTTTT
>BLSH010302413.1:399808-438357 GCA_018402905.1 Glandirana rugosa | reverse complement strand
GAGTGTTATCTAGAGAATGATGATTGAGGTGCACATGCCTTCTTAACAGATAGAGTTTCCGTCCACTATATAAGTAATTTGTTCTGTGAGTCAGGATGTTCTGTTAATTCTTAATATTGGTGAATGATATACTATAACTGTAGGTGTAGTTCCTTTATTTGTCCTGGATAGGTTACCCTACTCGTAAAAGTCTTGGCGAAATTTCCTATCCGAGCGAGTCAGTTTATCTCTATTAAGAGGAATGGGCGTTCTTGTCTGAAATTTCTAGAAATGTGATTTCTTGTTGATTTGCAGAGCTGCTTTCCCCTTAATGTATCTATTTCGTCTATCTCTGTGTTTACTGACTCTTAATTGTCTTGTAGGACTGAGTGTCTTGTTTAATGAATATATCACCTGCCTTTGAGATAGACAATTCTTCCGTACACGTGGAGTTAGTAGTAAGAGATCTATTGTGAGCGTTATGAATTCCGCAAACTTAAGGTCTTGTAGGCTCATATACATTTTCAACACGTCTTGTCTTGTAACAGTATTATTAATAAGAGGGGGTAAGAGATGATTTATGATTCAGATATACGGTATATGCTTTATAGAGTCTCTGACATGAGTGGAAATTGAGTTAGATTGTAGAGAAGTGTGATCTGTAAAGTGATCATTTTTCAGTGATGTTCTCTTGTTCTGGGTGTTTTGGCTACAGGAGAGTATTTTCCATTGTGATTCGTTTTCCTGTTTTGTTTCCCTTTTGAGCTTGGGGAGCAGGAAGGAGAAGAGCTCGAGGAGTCTGCATCTTGATTGGAGGGATGGGGATTGATGAATTCTGCGTACCAATCAGGAAGTGGGATATAATCCAAGTGAAGGTTTTCGTAGAATGTTGGTAGGTCATCTGGAGTACGTAAGAAAAAATGTTTACTTTGGTAGGTTGCTTGGAGGGTGAAGGGGAATTTCCATCTGTAAGAGATGTTTTTCCCCTTTAAGACCTCCAGCAATGGTTTGAGTGCCCTTCTGTTTTTAAGGGTGATAGGAGAGAGATCTTGAAATAGTAGTATCTCTTTTTCGTTGAAAACGATGGCGTCGTTTTGTCTTGCTCTTTGAAGGATCTCTTCCTTCAGAGTGAAGTTGGGAAGACAGCAAACAATGTCTCTTGGTGGTGCATCTTCTGGTGGTTTGGGTTTTAGAGCTCTGTGTGCTTGGTCAAATTCAATTGGGGATTCTGCGGGTCTGTCAATTAGATTGTTAAATATTGATGTCAGGGCAGGTCTGATTTGGTCATTTGTGATGGATTCTGGTATTCCTCGTACTCTAATGTTGTTTCTCCTCCCTCTATTATCCAAATCTTCTAATTGTCTGTTCATGTTGATTAGATGTTGGGAATGTGAGTCTATGATTGTATCTATTCTTGTTATAGCTCTGTCTCTCCTTTTACCTGCACGTTCATTGGCCGTCATTTGTTCCGTTAGCATGAGAATATCTGCTTTCAGATCAGTAATTGCAGATGAGAAAGAATTTTTTATATCCGCTGCAATCTCCGTCATGTCTGCGTACGTTAATGGAGAGTCACTATGTGTATTGTTTCTTACCATATCCTCTGATGCTGCAAGTGAGCTGTTATCATCTTCATCCTCCGTTTCTCTTGTTGTTTTCTTTGTGGATGCCATTTTTTCTGAGGACCCTTTTTCCTTAAAAGAGTATTTCTGGAAGTATGAAGGAAATTGCTTGTTATTAACAGTTGAAGAAGAACGTAGTGAGCGGCCAGGGGTATTGGTATTGTTTGTAGTGAATTTGTCCATCTCTAATGTGATTTAGGAGCTTAGCATACGAAGAACCAGTGATGGCCTACTTGCCCTCAGTCTGCATGTGAGGGGGTGTTATATCAGCATAGCGTCCATCTAAGGCCTTACTGTATGAAGTGGTTCCCAGGCAAAGCCAGCAGATCCGGACTTGTGGGTGGTAGTAATCCTGCACAGTCTCTGATGTTCTTCTCGGGGTGGTGGTGGGTAGATGGGCTAGATTATAATGTGCCCTTAGAAGCCCTGAGAAATCTCTAGCTTCCTGTTTTTTTTGAATCGGAGCTGTGTGTGCGGGAGTTCCAGTTGTTAATAAATTTAGCCCGGGGCTTGTGGCGCGGCCTACCCCTTACTTGTTACAATATCCTTTTGGCCCCAAAATTGAAAATCTGTGGCTTAATGTTGGGGGTGTGGGGTGTGGATATTAGTTCCTCGGAACGAGGCTTCTTTAAGGTTTGCGCCGTGTTTGTTTGGTCCCGTCGGGCCGGAAATTTAGTCCGGTGCTCCGGTTGCGGCCTTGTCCGCGTCGGATAAAATTTTTGTTTTGGGCCCAAAATTAGATGAGTCGAATGCTAATGGCCTCAGGAGGTGAATGGTGGTATTATTACCTCGAAAGGATGTCTTTGGAAAGCGGATGCCTTGAGATTCTGAGTCTCTCGGACGGAGCTCCTCTTTCACGCGTCCGACCTCTACGCTCGCCAAGCCACGCCCCCCTAAATATCAGCTACTCGATTGTACTAAATAATACTGAAAACCCTGTGGCTAGTGCACAGGACGGATCCCAATAGTACCCACATCCGAATGACAGCTCCCCAATCTGTCATCAGCTATATAAGAGACGGAGTGGGGATAGTGATAACAAAATATAGCTATAGCCATATTTGGTCAAGGTCATTGTACAAATTTCGGCAGTGATGGCACCGATATCCCTGTCAGTAGGGCAAAGATAGGTGTCAGCAGTTAATTTTTATTTTATTTTATTTGTTTTTTACAATTTTGTTTTTTTATTTTTTACAATACTATATTTTATTTTATTATTTTTTTAAATTTATTTTAGGAGCCCTGCTGGGGGCTTTGATGAAATATCAGGGGTCTAAACAGACCCCTGATGTCTCACTTTTGAGAAAGAGACTGAGGACAGAGATTCCCCAGTCCCTTTCTCTGCAGCCAGGCAGCAGGGAGAATCTGCACAGTACAGGGTGATTAGGGTGTGCCCGGGCACACCTGCCACCCTATGTGCGCATGCCTATGTCAAGCACCCACTGCTCCCTTAGGAACCAGCGACAGTGGGATGCTGTCATATATAGAAGCAGCAGAAATTAGACTTATATATATGATTTTTGGCTCCTGTCAAACAAGGGGGTCAAACGGGCAAAAGTTCAGACATACATCCGAAAACACCCGAAGAGCCAAAGTTTGGTGCAAACCTAGGTTCTGACAGAGCTTTTGACTCCTCTCAATCAGTGACCTTGTTTTAACCACTTAAAATCCAGTCTGTAATTATACAGGACCCTACATGTAGGCCTAGTCGGGTTTATTGTGCATTCAAATATTGGACCAAATAGGTCAGCTTGACAGCCAGACCAAGACTATTTTTACCTTATGACAGGTTCTCTTCAAACCAGAGAAAGACTTAAAGTAGTATTAACCCCTCAGTGTCTCTCCTTTTACCTGCACGTTCATTGGCCGTCATTTGTTCCGTTAGAATGAGAATATCTGCTTTCAGATCAGTAATTGCAGATGAGAAAGAATTTTTTATATCCGCTGCAATCTCCGTCATGACTCCTCTCAATCAGTGACCTTGTTTTAACCACTTAAAATCCAGTCTGTAATTATACAGGACCCTACATGTAGGCCTAGTCGGGTTTATTGTGCATTCAAATATTGGACCAAATAGGTCAGCTTGACAGCCAGACCAAGACTATTTTTACCTTATGACAGGTTCTCTTCAAACCAGAGAAAGACTTAAAGTAGTATTAACCCCTCAGTGTCTCTCCTTTTACACAAGAAAGAGTTAACAGTGGACAATGTCATTTCCAGTCAGTCTGGAAAAGGGAGGGGGAGGAGAAAGAGGGAGGAGCAGGGGAGTGCTGTTCCATCCTAGGATATGGGGCTGCGTGTTTCTATTGATACACACAGTGTTGGGAGACACAACTCTAGTTCCTGCATGCAAGGATGGCTCCATATTATGCTGCAAGAGAAAGGAGCCACCTGAAACTGTAAACCTGGGGTAGCGGCCATGGCACCGGCTTAAACTGGAACATAGGAAAGGATTAAAAGAAAAAGAAACTGCATACTCCGTAATTAAATCAGCTGCGGAAAGTGCTTAAAAAATTGGGGGTTTAATATCACTTTAATAGTTCCATGTAATTGTCACATACATATTCATTTCCTCTCATCTGCATGTTTTAGATACTGGCCAGTCTTGCGTTATGAATGTGAGATATTAGATTTCTGAAATTGGTCCAATCACTGTTATGAGCTTTCGTTTGTTGTGTCATAAAGAGGCCCAGGGGGAGACTTGTCTTCATATTGAAGCATTGTTTAATAATTCCTCCAGCAAAACAATAGATGGATTACAGTGTTCTCTTGTTATTGGATCTGATACAGCAAATCAAAGGACAATTATTTTTTAATCACATTTGGCGTGTGAAGTTCAGTGGCTTGCAGGGTGCAGGTTGGCTCCTGGCTCTTCGCTGTTGTCTGCATATCATTTTAAATGTCATTCCCTATCTGTAAAGATTTTAATGCTTTTCTTGAAATTGTCTGCATGGTTTGGTAGTCAGCATAAGCTTTCTCATTCAGTTTCTCATTCAATTTAACTTTTATCATTAAAAGTTCTTGCACTCGACTTGAGTCTAGTGTCTATGCCTAGACATGCAAGGAGGAAAGCATTGGATGCTCGTTGAGTCCATATATATATTTATTTAAAGCAATTAAAAAGGAAAGGTGATGGCGCTGACTAGGCTGCTAAATAAATAAGTGCTAGTGAAAGAAAAAACCGTGCCTGCAAAATATTTCACCCTGCAATATATGTGCATGCTGCCAACATAAGATAATGCATACACATAAAAAACATGGGTCAACCAAAATGGCATAAATAATTAACACAGATAGTAATTAGTGTCATAAGTATCGTGAATAAATGTCCACTTAGGTATCCCAACACCACGTGAATCCTGTTTCTCAATATAAGTGATTGTTCTACCCATGCTCAACCAAAAAGTGAAGGTGGGAACTCACCAAAAAGTTTTGACCCCTTTTTACAGGAAGGTCAAAAACAGCATGTTCCCAAATCCTGGGGTGTTCTGAGACTCCACTCCTCTCCACTAGAGGGATATGGCCCCGTTCTACAATGTAAGAAGGACTCCACAGGAGACCATGAAGGAAGTCTTATAGTGTAGTAAATTTATTTAAGATTAAAATGTAGGATGAAAAGATTATCACTCACATTTGTCCTTGCCAGAGACCCGGCACTGAGGTGTATTCAGCAAGATATAAGCGAGCCAGTGAATGCTTGGGCCGGTCGCTGTGAGATATGGTGATCTCTCAGGATTCGCGTGCGCTCCAAGCCTCGATATCGTCCCGTGTGGTGATAGGGGATACTGGGACCCGGAATTGCTGCTGTAACAAAAGTTTGTTATAGCAGCACTGCATTAAATTGGTCTGCTTGGCTGTCATCCCAGAAGGAAGCCACTTCTAAAGATGATGCAAAAGAAAGCCCGCAAACAGTTTGCTGAAGACAAGCAGACTAAGGACTTTGATTACTGGAACCATGTCCTATGGTCTGCTGAGACCAAGATAAACTTATTTGGTGCAGATGGTGTCAAGCGTGTGTGGTGGCAACCAGGTGAGGAGTACAAAGACAAGCGTGTCTTGTCTACAGTCAAGCATGGTGGTGGGATTGTCATGGTCTGAGTGCTGACGACACTGGGGAGCTACAGTTCATTGAGGAAACCATGAATGCCAACATGTACTGTGACATACAGAAGCAGAACATGATCCCCTCCCTTCAGAGACTGGGCTGCAGTGCAGTATTCCAACATGATAACGACCCCAAACACACCTCCAAGACGAAAACGGCCTTGCTAAAGAAGCAGAGGGTAAAGGTGATGAATTGGCCAAGCAGGTCTCCAGACCTAAACCCTATTGAGCATCTGTGGGGCATCCTCAAACAGAAGGTGGAGGAGCGCAAGGTCTCTAACATCCACCAGCTCTGTGATGTCATTATGGAGGAGTGGAAGAGGACTCCAGTGGCAACCTGTGAAGATCTGAACTCCATGCCCAAGAGGGTTAAGGCAGTGTCGGGAAACGATGGTGGCCGCACAAAATATTGACACTTTGGGCCCAATTTGCACATTTTCATTTAGTGGTGTACTCACTTTTGGTGCCAGCGGTTTAGACATTAATGGCTGTGTGAGTTATTTTGAGGGGACAGCACATTTACACTGTTATACAAGCTGTACACTCACTACTTTACATTGTAGCAAAGTGTCATTTCTTCAATGGTGTCACATGAAAAGATATAATAAAATGTTTACAAAAATGTGAGGGTGTACTCACTTTTGTGAGATAATGTATATACAGTGATCAGCATAAATGAGTACACCCCAATAGATTTGTCAGAAAACCTTTACTTTCCTTTCAGAATCAACATTTTGTATGGGACAATATGCTACAAAATACAAGTATTTTTCCTAACAAATTCATTCAAGATCATGTTGCACAAATAAATACACCCCAATTAAAGTATTAGGAGCAACTCTAAATTTTAGACAACAAAACCCTAATTTACAAGATTTCAACTACAGGTGTGTCTAATTATTAATTAAACAGGTGTCCAGCAGACAGTTCATTATAAAAGGGCATTACTTCCCATTTCATGCTGTCAGCAATGGCACCACATGGAAGAGAAATGTTACAAGGCCTGAGAAAGAAAATCATTTCTTTACACAAGAAAGGTGAAGGCTACAAGAAGATCAGCAAAGCTTAACGTATCAGTCAGAATACTGTACTAAAAGTGATACAAAAATAACAAAGATGGAACTGCAACCATCTAACAGAGACATCCAGGCCATCCATGGAAGTTGACACCTTGACAGGAGCGTCTTCTGAAGGGTTGAAGAAATTCCCCATGCAAATTCACTGCAGTTAGCTAAAGCAGTAAAAAGCCAAACTAGGGTGAATGTTTCCTGTGACACAATATGGCGTACTCTGCAGAGGAATGGCATGCATGGGTGCCGTCCACGAAGGAAGCCTCTCCTAAAGCACCACAAAAAAGCCTGCCTAGAATCTGCCAGGGCCCATGCTGAAAAAAAGACTACTGGGACTCTGTACTCTGGAGTGATGAGATAAATGTTTTTGGAACTGATGGCATCACAACTGTATAACGTTGCAAAGGTGAGAAATACAAAGAAAAATGCATGGTGCCTACAGTGAACATGGTGGTGGCAGTGTCCTTCTGTGGAACTGCACAAGAGCTGCTGGTGTCAGGGAGCTGAATATCATTAATGGTATAATGAATTCACAGATGTACTGCTCTATGTTGAAAGAGAAGATGCTACCACCACTTTGTGCCCTTGGTCCTTGTGCATTTTTCCAACATGATAATGATCCAAAGCTCACATATAAGGCCATTGTTGCATTTCTGAAGAAGAACATGGTGAAAGTGATTCAGTGGCCTAGTATGTCTCCTGATCTGAACCCAATCAAACATCTATGGGGAATTCTGAAGAGACTCTCTCCATCCAGCATCCAGGCTCTAAAAGAGGTCGTTCTTGAAAAAAGGAAAAGATAGATGTTGCAATATGTCGCCAACTTGTCCATTCCATGCCTAGCAAATGCCTGGTGCTGTCCTTACAAATCATGGAGGTCACAGTATACTAGATGTAGTATTTTTTGTTGTGGAGTGTATTCATTTTTGTATCAACTAATTTGAGTAAAACTGCAGATTTTGTAATCTAAGTTATATAATTATCCTTACTTTCATGTAATGAGCTAAACAAATGTTATATAAAACTCAGTTTTGTCAAAGTTTTGGAAATTGTTCTTGTGTTCATTGAGATATTGATTAAAATCTAACTTTTAAAAAAGGGGTGTACTAATTTATACTGAGCACTGTATATATATATATGTACAGGGGTTGGACAAAATACTACACTACGTAATTTTCAGGTGTGAAAGGGACGATATGTCTCGTGTTGAAAGCGGAAGTGATGTGACATGGGACAGTAGATGGCATAAGCTCCAAACATACAAAGAACACCTAGACACACTAAACATGATTAACAATGGGTGCGGCCTTATTAATTGTTTTTCACAAATATAAGCAATTCACAAAAACTCTATTAATCAATAACTACTTTAAAATTGTAAACAAAACTAGTGGGGTGCTCTTCAAATATCCCTCTGGCGAGAGGCAAAGACCCCCCTCAGCCTCCAGCTTAAAAAGGGGTCCTGGGAATTTCTGGAATATTTCAGGGGGTCAGGAGACCTTAAATTACCTATCCCATACCCCAAACAGCGTGGGACTATTACAGTTCTCCTATACCCAAAACCAAAGGCATAACATTCTTCTACAACTCGCTCCAGAGAAAAAAGGTCTTCCGCAAAACCAACACCCACTTAAAATGGGAGAGAGATCTACAGAGATCCTATTCAGAAGACCAGTGGAAATCAGCATTTGGGAGCATTTCCAAGGCCAGCCACCGGGAGATGATGTTAAAAATCTACAATAGATGGCAATACATGCCACATAAACTAGCCCAAATCTTTTCTGGGTCGTCTCCTGATTGCTGGCGCAACTGCGGCCAACACGGCCATCTGCTGCATGCATTCTAGGAATGCCCCAACATAAGGAGCTTCTGGAACCAGGTGTTCCAGTTAATACCTACGGTCAAAGCTGTATCTTGGCCTAGGCCAACAAGGCCCAGGCCTAGGGCGGCACTTTGCAGGGGGGCAGCACGAAAAGAGTCCCCGCTAGCTTGCACTTTTAATGTAGCGCCAGTCTTATGGGGCGGACTGGGCCGGGAAGCAAATCGGTCTGCCACCCCCATAAAGCAGCTGGGCAGGGCCGCCATCAGGGGGGACAGCCCATACATATGTAGGGGACCCGGGCATCCCGAGGGGCCCAGACAGCGGACCCCAACCAATAAGTTGTTGTGCTACCCCATAGCCAAACAGGAAGTGTGAAGAAATCTCTGCAAATTAAGGGAAATTAAGGGAATCCATTGCCCCCCTCCAAAGCCCTAAGAACTAGTGTCCCCACTGGCAAATTTCAAGGTGGGTCCTAAACAGGAAGGGGTGTGGCCTTGACAGGAAGGTGGCTCATATTTAAATTAGGGGGGTGCACGAGTTTAGTCAGGCCTAGGGCAGCACAAAACCTAAATACACCGCTGCCTACGGTAACCGGCTGCCTAACCAAACCTGACCCAGGAATGGCCTTACTTCATATCAGCATAGACAAACTCCCTACAGAGTGCAGAGCAGTGACTACTCACATTCTCCTGGCGGCTAGTACTCTGATACTGCAAAACTGGGAAGGAGACAAGGCCATCAACGTGTCGGAAGTCAAAAAACTAGTCCAAAGACACTATACCTTTGAACGCCTTATAGTAGTCAACTCACTATCAGGCCTATCCTTCGACAAAAAATGGATAATCTGGACAACTTACACGGGACGATAAGGACATAAAAATCTAACCTGGCAGACCACCTCGATCACATTTACGCCACTATGTAAACCAGCGGGCGTGTAAGACCTCTACTTATGATGTGCTTCTGTATACTGTTTACTATTCATTGCTTACTGTATACTGTCTACTGTTACTCAGTACACCGTATATATTGTCTGTTTTGTTTTGTTCATCCAAAATAAATAAAAAACTATTGCATTAAAAAAAAAAAAAATTACCTATCCCATAGAACCCTCTCCTCGGAACTTGGTCAATTTTGGAGATTCTGGCTTGTTTTTCGCCTCCAGCATCTCTGAGAGAACTGGAACAATTTTTGCATGAAGAGATTCCATTATCCACCATCCAAGACTTATAGTTGTCAATTCCCAGGAGAACTCAGTCCATCTTGGATGGCAAAGGCGGTCCAACACCATATTGGGTAACGATTTTGTTCTTTTACCTGGTGTTTTCGTATTTTTGTCCAACTCTTGTATATATATTTGTAACACAAATTTGATGGCCATTGTTCAACTCTGCAGCTCAGGTCTCTGTTGGGTATACCTGTGCATTAATCCAGAGAGGTTAAACTGAATGCTGGACATTTAATTCAGTCTCTGCTCATGCCCAGGACAGAGGTCTGCCTGCCTCTGCCTGTACACTAAATACCAGTTAGTACAATGTGTATCATGTAATGCAAAATCCACAGCAGATATACAGAGACATATTGATCCAAATCCCTGATGTATTACTAAACAAGTATATTTTACAATACAGTCAGAACAGTCTTAAAGCCAAATGTGCAATAATATGTTAAACACTGAGGCAATAGTCTGTGTACTGGCAGGAACATCTCCTTATATGGTAAGAGAAAAAAATTATTTTGTGTACAAAAAGGAAAAAAATAAAAAAAATAAAGATAATGGATAAAACGTATCAGAAACTTCACTAAAACCGAGGGGTGAGGAAAAGGGAATGGCGAAGGGAAAAGGAGAGGACAGGGTAGCGCCCCTCTAGCCGCTATCTTGTGAAAGCTCTGAACATTCCAGGATTGCCTCAAATTTCTGTCTGACTGTTTATGCCTTGCATTTTCCCTTTGTATTGTTAGGACTGCATTTATACTCAATTTGGCTTAGTTGTTCCTGGCAGTCTGCCCTGTCTTTGCTATTGTCTTTCATTGCTCCATTTACCTGTTTGGAACCTGGACCCTATCTACACCTGCTCTAGCATCTGTTCTGCCTGCTGTTATCTGGCAACACAGAGGGTGCACTGAATGCTGTGCCAAAATATATATACAGTGGATATCAAAAGTCTACACCCCCTGTTAATATGTCAGGTTTCTATGATGTAAAAAAGACAAAGATAAATAATTTCAGAACTTTTTCCACCTTTAATGTGACCTATAAACCGTACAATTGTATAGAGTATATACTGTATATGCATGTGTGTGTATTATAATATAAAGTTGCTCTTTTCATGTCTTCAAGTATTTTAAGTATACAAGTCTGGATTTGTGGAAAGGACACAGCTTAGGGCAGCAAAGTCTCAGCGGTGATATCTGGCGTTCCCTTGTTTTATTCTGAAGGCAACCTGTCATTAGAAAATATTGTAGAAATGTACTGGCATAACTGACTGATGAAATGCTATGGGGTATAAAGTTCATGTTATTACAAGATGCTCAGATGCTATCATGCTCCCATGGTGTGCACAGTATGGGGATCTCAGCAGGGGCGTAACGATAGGGGTTGCAGGGGTTGCGATTGCAACCGGGCCCCATGCTCCAGGGGGCCCATGTGCTTCCCTTGTACACCTGGATAGGAGTGATGGCGGGGATGGCATTTAGACCTTTTATTTATTCCATTTTCCTCCTAATGCAGGAGATTGGTTCCTCTATATGCTGCCCCTGCCGCTCCTCCTATCCAGTTTACTTGTCTTCTCCTGTTCCCAGGGTCCCGCTGCGAGACCGTAATAAAGGGACCCGTGATAGGAGTAAAGGGCCCCACGATCAGTAAGAAGAGGGAAGGGCCCTGGCCAGAGGTCGGGGGGGGGGGCCCTTCCTAATTTCTTGCACCCGGGCCCTGAAGGTTCTCGTTACGCCTCTGGATCTCAGATTTGGTCTTCCTCTCTATAATACTACATCACATATGCAGGCTTCTCCATAGGTCACCGTGTGCCAATATTGCATTGAGGAATGCAGGAAGGGGGCATCTGAGGTCAGCCTTAAAGCAAAGTTGAGGTCTGCATGCTTTTCCTGGCTATTGGGGACTATGGAGCTCTGAAACGGAATTACAAAACAGTAAAGGTTTCTGTTTGTGCTGTACATACAAAAAATAAAAACTCGGAGCTTGCTTAAAACAATAAGGTAATGCTCATTTATATACATATGTATATAAATACACACACACATATACAGTGCCTTGAAAAAGTATTCATACCTCTTGACATTTTCCACATTTTGTCATGTTACAACCAAAAACATGAAGTATTTTTGGGATTTTATTTGATAGACAAACACAAAGTGTCACATAATTGTGAACACATGAATATGCTTTGATCTGTTTTGCTTTTAGGCCAAAAAGTTCAATTTTGGTCTCCTCTGACCAGAGCACCTTCTTCCACATGTTTGCCGTGTCCCTCACATGGCTTCTCACAAACTCCAAATGGGACTTCTTATGGCTTTCTTCTTGCCACTCTTCCATAAAGGTCAGACTTGTGGAGTGCACAACTAATAGTTGTCCTGTGGACAGATTCTCCCACCTGAGTTATGGATCTCTGCTGCTCCTCCAGAGTTACCATCCATGGCCTCTTGGCTGTTTCTCTGATTATTGCTCTTCTTACCCGGCCTCTCAGTTTAGGTGTCTTGGTAGGTTTGCAGTTGTCCCATACTCTTTCCATTTTCGGATTATTGATTGAACAGAGCTCTGTGAGATGTTTAAAGCTTGGGATATTATTTTATAACCTAACCTTGCTTTAAACTTCTCCACAACTTTATCACTGACCTGTCTGGTGTGCTCCTTGGCCTTCATAATGCTGTTTGTTCACTAAGGTTCTCTAGCAAACCTCTGAGGGCTTCACAGAACAGCTGTATTTATACTGAGATTACATTACACAGGTGGACTCTATTTACTAATTAGGTGACTTCTGAAGGCAATTGGTTCCACTAGATTTTAGTTAGGGGTATCAGAGTAAAGGGGGTTGAATAGAAATGCTCGCCACACTTTTCAGATATTTATTTGCAAAAAAAATTTTAAACCATTTATCATTTTCCTTCCACTTCACAATTATGTGCCACTTTGTGTTGGTCTATCACATAAAATCCCAATAAAATAAATGTATGTTTTTGGTTGTAACATGACAAACAAAATGTGGAAAATTTCAAGGTGTATGAATACTTTTTCAAGGCACTGTATATGTATATATATATATATATACATATATACACATATATATTTCTGTCCATGCAATGAATCCAAAACTAAAAGGAAAAAACTGCCTGGAGTTAAAAGAAAACTGCACTTTTGGTACAATTCCCAGTTCTGAGTGAAGCACAGCCTTTTCATTGAAGAAGTCCTCTTCTTGGTGCGCACCACCCGATTAATTACTATGGATAAGCTGTATTCTGCTTGACCACTGGAAGCCAGCATGAGTCTTGTTTACCCATAAAAATGACTGAGGGACCACAGCATTCATTTTGCACAGCAGGACATTTTTGCTGGAAAGGCTATGCAGGGTCCACCAGGGTAGATTGCTGGATCAAAAAAGAAGGTAAGTATCTCCACTGGTGGGCTACCCTTGGAATGGTGAGGGAATTTAATGTGGTACTTAACTGTTTCTGAGCACCATGAACTGAGACTATTAAATTCATGGGAAAGGTATATATGGACCATTCCAAAATGCATACTACTGACCCCATATACTATAGAACTATGCTATGCTGCAGTCTATAGGATTTGATGGGGCTTGAGACTGTTAATCCTATTCCTCTCCTTCCCTTTTCAGCATTTATACCTTGCAGGGAATGCATAGCACATGCATACAAGGCATATCGTTTATATCATTTCCCAGCCTTTGGAAACTCCATCTCACAGTGACAATGACTGCAGTGTACAGCAGCACAGATGATGATGACACCTCACCGACACGTCCGCCAGAGTCACAGTGACAATCTCTCTCCATGCCAGGTGGTCCCTTCAGTCCACTTCAGTCCAAACAGCACTGACAGTCCCGCTCCCGGCTTGCTCTGCTCCCACCCCGCAGACCCACATACAAGTCTCCGGCCGCTCCGCTGGGCTCCCTTGCACCATGACATCACACAACACGCTCAGGCACTTCCTCCGCCAGCTTGCGCCACCCAAACACACTGTAGAAGGCACTCGGATGGTCTTGGCCGGCTCTGGACCAGAACTGTGCATGCATAGTTCCGAGCCTAGTGTCACAGCAATACTGGCGGTTGGTCTGACTTTCCCTAGAGAATAGGTTTGGTCTTAAATTCAACTACTGTCCCTTTGTCACCGATCCAGAGTTCACCAACCTTTCAGAGACTTGTAGCTTCTCTACCCACCTCCAATGAGATGTGTCTACCATTGCCTTCTTCTGACATTTAAGAAGTTTGTTTTTTTGGTTGAACCTATTTTGTCCAGTCGCTTATTGCCAAATAGCTGTTATTGCGAGCTAGCAGGGAATTTAGATGGGCCGCGTGCTGCCAATAAATACAGAAAGATTCCAGATAAAATAAGGGAACGAGGCTTATAGAAGGAAGGGGTAGGCTGTCTTTACAATGTAGTTGGAAGAGAAGAAAACAATGGTCTGGGGAGGAACGTTAGACCTCCTTATATTATATTACATGTACAATGCATTGGAGAAGCTGTGCAACTTGTAAAGAAGCAAAGCAGAAATGTAATGTTCTCTCCAAATCCTTCCTGACATTTCTTTGGAGATCAGACTTAGATGCTGATATGAGACCAAGAGCCACAAGGCAGCTTTTCAGATATCCACAAAAATGTTCCCTGGCCATGTTCACGTCAATCCATAAATTTACAACTTGGTGCCTTAAAAGGAAACCAAGGGGGGGTTTAAAGTGATTGTAAAGGAAAAAAATGTATTTATCTCTTCAATACCGGGCACTTTTACCCCCTTCCTGCCCAGGCCAATTTTCAGCTTTCAGCGCTGTCACACTTTGAATGACAATTTTTTTTCACACAAACAGAGCTTTCTTTTGGTGGTATTTAATCACCACTGGATTTTTTTTTTTTTGCTAAAAAGAACCAAAAAAGTTTTTCTTAGTTTCTGTCAGTAAATTTTGTAAATAAGTAATCTTTTTCCTTCACTGATGGGCACTGATAGGCTGCACTGATGGGCACTGATAGGCTGCACTGATGGGCACTGATGAGGTGGCACTTATGGGCACTGATTAGGTGGCACTGATGATGAGGCACTATTTTGCAGCACTGATGGGCACTGACATGCGGCATGGATGAGCACTGATAGGTGGCACTGATGGGCACTGATATTTTGCACTGATGGGCACTGATAGGCTGCACTGGTGGGCACTGATGAGGCGGCACTGAAGGGCACTGATCATGAGGCACTCATTTGCAGCACTGACGGGCACTGATATGCGGCATTGTTGAGGACTGATAGGCACTGATAGGTGGCACTGATAGGCAATGACAGGTGGCACGTATGGGCAATGATATGCAGCATTGGTAGGCGACACTGATGGGCAGCGCTGATGGGCGGCACTAATGGGCACCGATGGGTGGCACTGATGAGCAGGCACTGATGCGCGCTGAAAGGCAGCACTGATTGGTGTCACTGATGGGCACTGATTGGTGTCATTGATGGCCACTGATTGGTGTCACTGATGGGCACTGATTGGTGTCATTTCTGGGCACTGCTAGGGCTGCACTGATAATTAGGGTACTGATGATCAGTGCCCTTATTATCTGTCCAGCCTCCCCTTTGAGGAGATGCCGCTTACTGGCTCTCGTCGCCTCACACTCTGTCAGTGTGAAGTGTGGAGAGCCGATAAACAGCACTTCCATATTTACATGTGATCTGCTGTGATTGGATCTCTTTCTTGAGATCGGGGGTGCACCGTATCCTAGGGACACGGCATGACCGCGATTGGTGCGTGAGAGTGGTGAGACTGGGGCGGTCATATGAGGCCCCCCAGAACAAGAGGGGAGTTAAAAAAAAAATAACAAACATGGTATACTTACCTGCTCTGTGCAGCAGTTTTGCACAGAGCAGCCATGATCTTCCTTTTTTTTGGGTCTCCCACAAGCTCTCTGGCTCCCTCTCCCTTGCCGAATGCCCCCATAGCAAGCCTCTTGCTGTGGGGGCACTTGTGCATGCTCACTCCTAAACCGGCTCTCTGCGTCCATAAGACACAGAGATCGCCGCTCAGCCCAGCTCCCTCTTCACTGGCTGCGATTGACAGCATCTCAGCCAATCAGGAGGGAGACACCCCGGAGAGCCTCGGGTCTCGCGCACGTAGCTGGATCGAGATCGGGCTTCAGCCTCTACAACCACTTTAAGTCAATACATGAAGGCTGATTTACTAAAGAAGTTGAGAATCTTCGCACAATAACTAGTGAAATTAAGCAATGACACGAACAACAAATTCCTGTTTACTTATTTCATGTGAACATAACTGGGTGTTCAAAGCAAGCACGATATTGCTTTGCACATGATTAGATGATTAAGGTGAGTATTCTCAGTTTTGAAGTGTGTAAAGATTTACAATTCCATTAGAAAATCAGACCAACTATATAAATTATTCCTCTTAAAACAGAACGCTTGCCTAAGGCAATTTTCCAGCGGTTTTTCAAGTGTTTTATGCACGATTTTCGGTGCGTTTGTATGCAGCGTTTTTGGGCTTGGCATTTTGTTATTAGCCAATAGAGAAAACGTATCTGTTGCATCATTTGTTGCTAGGTATTTCAGCTGTTTTAGCTTTCCCATTAGCTTTTATTTGTTCTTTTATTATTATTCATCTATTATAATGCTTTTTCGGTAGGGTAAGGGGTTCGAGTTCAGTTTAGGTTAGGGTTAGGAGTTGGGATTAGGGTTATTTATTACTATTTTTTTATTCTATTTTATTTATTATTCTATGAATAATAATAAATACATGTAAAATAAATAAACAATAAAAAATCATAAATAAAAAACTTTAACCCTTACTCCTTAAAAAATAAAATAATAATAACTAAACACCCTAACCCCAACACAAAATAAATTAATAAATTATTATTCTTATTCTTCTTCTTATTATTATTAATAATGTATTTTTTATTTGAGTTTGGGTGTTTATTGTTATATTATTATTATTATTATTATTATTATTATTATTATTAATAATAATAATAATAATAATGTATTTAGTATTTTATAAGGTTAGAGGTTAATTAATATTTATTAATGTATTCTTACATATTATTCATTTATTTTATTTATTTATGAAGATTTTTAGTTATTTGTGTATTTATTTTACATTTAATTATTCCTATATTATTACTATTTTATTTTTTACTTTTTTTCATTTAAGCAGAAAATCACACAGAATTGCGTAAAAACACGCGAATGGCGCATTTCCATTAATTTATTTGGGAATACAAATGCGCCAAAAACGCCCAATCTGCCCGATTCGAGCGACAAAAAAAGCTCCAGAACTTGCTTGAGTTTCAGGCGTTTGGCTTCAGGCTACTTGGAGTGGAGATTTGAACCGTCTCCATAGAGAATAATAGATTTCTTCTCGTCCAGCATTTTTGAGCTACCTGTGATTTACAACCACAACAGATGTGTGCTTATTGGCAGCAGTGGCAATGAGATTACTTTGCCCTGTATATTAAAGTCACACTAGTCTCTGGTTTAAAAAAAAAGTACAATCTATAGCAGAACTTCACTTAAAAATAAAAGTACCACTAATCCCCTTCCTCTCAATTCTCTAACAAACTTTTCTTTTTCTGGGACAGGGTACCAGCTAGTGATAGGCACCCCCTTCCCCTTCTGCAGTTCTTGTCTAGGCAAGAATTACGGTTAGGGTTGCCAACTTTTCTTCAAGTCAAACCTGAACCTTTTAGCAGCACAGCAATTTCTTTTTATAGTATAAACTATACACATATTTTGCTATTAAATACAATTTCTACTCATATGAAGATAATAACAAGAGTCCCCCTTTACATCTGAATCCACAGAGTTCCCCTTTTACATCTGAACTCGCAGCGTTCCCTTTCACTGTAAGGGGGACTCTGCAGACTTTCATGTAAGGGAGAACTCTGGGGACCCTAACATAAGGGATGCTCTGGGAACCTTGATTTAAGGGGGAACACTGAGAACTCTGTACCGAGAGGACTCTGATGTAAGGGGGAACTTTGCGGCCTCTGGTGTAAAGGGAAACTCTGATGTAAGGGGTGCTCTGAGAACCCTGATTTAAGGGGGAACACTGAGAACTCTGTACCGAGAGGACTCTGATGTAAGGGGGAACTTTGTGGCCTCTGGTGTAAAGGGGAACTCTGATGTAAGGGGTGCTCTGAGAACCCTGATTTACCTTAGTGTACTCACTCTAAGGCAGGAGAGAGAAGGAGGGAGTGGGGAGACTTCAGTCACAGACAGGGATGGATGGTGAGCTCACTCACCCCTTGGCAGTCAGCACCTCCCAGATGTATCTGAGGCTGCTGGGCTTCAAATTTCTGGCCCCCACTTTCCTTTTCTGAGGCACAGTGCCGGGGATTGGAGTGTGGGCAAACACAGAGGGGTAGGGGCGGAAGAAAGAGGTGCAGATTGAGCCCTCTCTCCTCTCCCATCTGTGTGTGTGTTGGGGGGGGGTTGTTAGTGCTGGCTTTGGGCAATGCGAAAGGGAGTGTAACAGACGCTCTCAGCTTAGACAACTGCAACCAGCAATCCTGCTGAGAAGCCATAGTCCAGTATGAATAATGTGTCCGGGTTTCAGGCAGTCTGAAACCCGAACTGTCGGGGTGAATCCTGCACAGGTGGCAACCCTAATTCTATGAAATCAAAAGTGATCAAGAATGAATATAACAATCGTATAATCAAAAACCAGAGTGTAAATAATATACTACAGTGCCTTGAAAAAGTATTCATACCCCTTGAAATTTCCCACATTTTGTCATGTTACAACCAAAAATGTAAATGTATTTTATTGGGATTTTATGTGATAAACCAACACAAAGTGGCACATAATTGTGAAGTGGAAGGATAATGATAAATGATTTTCAACATTTTTTACAAATAAATCTGTGAAAAGTGTGGGGGGCATTTGTATTCAGCCCCCCTGAGTCAATACTTTATAGAACCGCCTTTCTCTGCAATTACAGCTGCAAGTCTTTTTGGGGAAGTCTCTACCAGTTTTGCACATCTAGAGAGGACATTTTTGCCCATTCTTCTTTGAAAAATATCTCAAGCTCTGTCAGGTTGGATGGAGAAAGTCTGAGAACAGCAATTTTCAAGTCTTGCCACAGATTCTCAATTGGATTTAGGTCTGGACCTTGGCTTCCATTCTAACACATGAATATTCTTTGATTTAAACCATTCCATTGTAGCTCTGGCTGTATGTTTAGGGTCGTTGTCCTGCTGGAAGGTGAACCTCCACCCCAGTCTCAAGTCTTTTGCAGACCATAACAGGTTTTCTTTTAAGATTGCCCTGTATTTGGCTCCATCCATCTTCCCAGCAACTCTGACCAGCTTCCCTGTCCCTGCTAAAGAAAAGCATCCCCACAACATGATGCTGCCACCACCATGTTTCACAGTGGGGATGGTGTGTTCAGGGTATATAAACATATACATTATTCATATGTAATATTTCACTGTTACTTTTGAAAAGGAAAAAAAATACAAATAAGCCCACTATACATTTCCTTTAATAAAACCGATGCCCCTGAGGGGAAGGAATCTAAATAAAGGATAAAACATCAGATTCAGCTACTGAGCTCTGTAGCAAGCAAGTTTTTTTTTTTCAAACTTTACTTGATGACTACATACAAAAATATAACTTATTCATAATTGATATGTCACAGTTACTTTTAAAAAGAAAAATACAAAAAATAAGAGTCTACTATACATTTCCTTTAATGAAACAGATGTATCCTCGTAGAAAGGAATCTATATAAAGATTTTCAGCTTCAGCTACTGAGCTCTATGAAAAAAAAAAAAAAAATTAAGCAGAATCTGAACAAATCTATGTAATCTTCAGTTGCTGATATCATATGAAAATATAATTAATTTATATGTAAGTATATAGTAGTTACCTATGAAAAAAAATGAGTTCACTATACATTTCCTTTAAAAAAACAGCTATACCCTTATGGGAAGGAATCTATGGTAGTATAAATAAATATATGTAGACATGCATTTTTCGCCTCTTCCTTATGTGGCCAACGATGCATTTTTTGCCTCTTCCTCATGTGGCCAACGATGCATTTTTTACTGTTGCAATGTTCCAGCTGCCTAACATTTAGTATAACAAAAAAGAAAATCCTCAATGTTCCTGTATGTTTGACCTCAACATCAGTGCTAACAGCAGCATGCTGGACCAAACCCTGAAGACCAAAAGCTTTTCTTATCGGACCATCTCCTAAATGTGATATATTTCTGTTTCCCTGAGCTGAACTGAAATCCTATCTACAAAATGTGTTACTTGGTACTAAAGTGACTTTTTACTTTTTAAACAAGTTTACTGAATGAACCTCTTTCCTTCATTTTGTCTGTTTATTACTTTAGCTTTTAAGAAAATGTTTTACAAAATAATTAAATTAGGGGGAAAGATAACTGGTGACGGATTAAAAAGCATCCCCTTTAGGAAACTAAAAGTTGCCAGGAAGCATCCCATAAAATAGGCATGTGCATGGGGGTGTGCCGGATGTGCCTGGGCACACCCTAATCACCCCAGTGTGCCAGGGCCCCTGATAAGGCAATACAGCCGGTCACTGTACCAGGGCCTGGGCCCTACCTGTTCAAAAGGGGGGCCTGGGCACCTGCCGAGCAGGAGACCTGGCTGTACTGCCCTATTGCAGACAACAATCCTCTTGTTCCTTCCCCTGCAGAACTGCTGGCTTCTCCGCCTCCCTCTCCCTCCGGGGGATCAGTTCTAGTATCTGCACCCCCTTCCCCTTGCTGTGCCCCCTTCCGTGTGCCTCCCTCCCTTGCATCGCTGCCGGCTTCCCTCCTCTCTCAACAGCAGCTGCTGAGGACGGTTCAGTATGGAGAGTAGGTGAAGGGGCCAGTAGATATTTCCTTTTCTGGATGAACACAGTGAGCAATCGGTACCTTCCATCCGTCGTTGTTATACGTCGGCAGCTTGACTTTACATACCGGCTGCCATATCCCCGGTATTTTTTTAAACAGCAGACGGTCCACTTTCAAATAAGAGTGGTCTCTGCTGCGGATTCACCCCAAGATCACTTTTATCGGTGGCAGGAGAGGTGCCCCCCTCCTGCCGCTCCCCGGTGGTCTCCGCCGCTTACTGGAGCCGTCGGTAAATGTTGTCGATGGAGATTTTTAAGTTTGTCACCATTCCAGGAGCGGGCGCAATTTTGAAGCATGGCATGTTGAGTATCAATTTACTTGGCGTAACATTATCTTTCACAATATAGAAAAAAATGTGCTAACTTTACTGTTGTCTTATTTTTTTAATTCAAAAAAGTGAATTTTTCCTTAAAAAAATTGCGTTTGTAAGACCTAAAGTATTGCAACGACCGCCATTTTATTCTCTAGGGTGTTTGAAAAAAATATATATAATGTTTGGGGGTTCTAAGTAATTTTCTAGCAAAAAATTATTTTAACTTGTAAACAACAGATCTCAAAAAGAGGCTCGGTCCATAGGGTGAATTCAACAGGAATCAAATGTTGAAAATCAGTAATGGTCATTTTCAAGGCTAATAGGAATGGGATGGTCAAACAAATGGCATGGCAGGCTGGGCACTGTCATGGGGAACATGAACCAAAGAAAAACATTATAAAGAATTCTGTTTAACAGGGAGCAGTGATTTCAATAATTCTTTAAATGAAACAATAAAAAAGCAAAATTATTTTAAATAAATTTGCTGGGGGATGCCTTTAACCTGCCTGTAAAGTGGCACGTCAATACACTGTATACAACCTGCTACAGCAAAACTGACATTTACAAAGAAAAAAAAGAATTCTGTTTAAATGTCTGGTAAAGGACAGCTCTGAGCCAATACCTTGGTGAAAAAAAGTGGCCAGGGATTCCTTTTGTCTGTAGCAGACCCTTATCCTAGACGAGGGTCTGGTATAGATGTTAATGGGTGACCTCACAAAAAAAAAAAAAGCATCCTTCAGAGTCCCAATTCTATATCCACTATCCATATATAAAGTTGGAAAAAAAATAATAAAGTAAAAAAAAAAGCCATTACATAGGAAATAAAAACTGCTGTTTAGTTACAATGTTTATATATATATATGAGTTTGCAACATTTATGCAATGCCCGTATATACTGTATATATGATACTACTGATAATACCAACCTAACCGTCCTCTTCGCTCCTCCCAAGACCTCCTGCTCTCCAGCTCCCTCATCACCTCCTCTCATATTCGCCTCCAAGACTTCTCCCGAGCCTCTCCCATCCTCTCGAACTCCCTACCCCAATCGGTCAAAATGTCCCCAAATCTATCCACCTTCAAGCGATCCCTGAAAGCTTTTCTCTTCAGGGAAGCCTATCCTGCCACCACCTAACTACACTCCTTATTTTCTCAATCAGTTCATCCCTTGCAGTTTACTGCCCTTTCGTATCATTCAACCCTCCCTCTTAGATTGTAAGCTCTAATGAGCAGGGCCCTCTGATTCCTCCTGTATTGAATTGTATTGTAATTGTACTGTCTGCCCTAATATTGTAAACTGTTGGCGCTATATAAATCCTGTATAATAATAATACTACGTTTTATATGCTATACTATTTGTCATGTATTTTACATTTATTGTGTCAAAAAATATATATATATTATTTAACCTCAAACCAGTAACAGCTTGAATGAAAGCCCCAATTTCCTTTTTTTGTTCAGGAAATAAAAACTTTACATTTTAAATAATCATTAGCTTAAGATAAAAAAAAAAAAAAAAAAAATAATAAAAAAAAATAAAAAATGACTATTGGCAGATGGACATTGGGATACATAGAACAGACCTCCAGGGTAATCCAGGGCACTTATGAAAAACACACTTTGGGTTTAAGATTAAGCCAAGAAGTCTAGAGATTTCCTTGCATTTAATCAGGATTATGATGTTTTAGTTATGACATCCACATCTAAGCTATGTGCAAGTACAAACATAAAAAACAACGATTCTGCATGTTGATAAATCCCCAGATAGGCAGAAATAATTAGACCATCATCCAAATTGTTCTTGGGTAAACTACAGGATTGAATATCACCCGCTCTTTAGAAGACTGCTACCGTGCCCCGACTGTCATCCCCAATACAGTCACGAAACCGTCATTTCACAAAACAGCGCAGGGGGAAACCAAAATAGAGCAGGCAAAGCAGAAACATGTGTGCTCCATTACATCAAATATTTTTATAGACTGCTGAAATATCACAAAGGCCGCAAGGAAACAACAAGCACAAATATGGATGTGGAACAAGGGATATTTAGCCAGAATTTGAACTAGGACATAATTTAACCGAAAACACCAAGAGAAGTTTTCAATTAGAAAAAATTAGCATAGCAATTCGCCCAGAAAAAAAGTCTGTGTACACTCGTTCTCTGCAAATGGGTCAAAAACAAATGTTATTAGGCTATTTCCTGTGCTGGACGAATGTTTTTAATCGATTTAGAATGGAAATACAGCATTTAGCCACTAGATGTCGCTAAGTATCATATCAAATTTATCTATCTATCTATCTATCTATCTATCTATCTATCTATCTATCTATCTATCTGAATTATACAATTAATAAGCAATCTGTGTAAAGTTAGCTGCAGCCAGCAGTTGCTTTACTAAATTTGTACTCTGAGTACAAATCTATGTCCGTCGCTGTTAACTCATCCATGTGGTTGCATGCAGTTAGAGACCCAGGCTGGTCCTGGACACTGAGTTTGTGGCAAGGGGTTGGGGTTTGCAGCAGCATACAAACTGGCCACAGCTAATCCTCCAGTTTATATGCGACTATATCACTTCGATCATCGCAAGTTTACAGCACACAATGGAAAATATTTCAAGCTGCACTGAAAAAAACCCCACATGCTTTGGAAACATTTGTTAGTAATGTCAGCAAGTCTTCATTTCAGACAACATACACCCAAACTATAGAACGGCAGTAGAGAAACATACAGAAGGGACTACACTTCTAAAGCGGTATTAACCACTGGACCTCCGGAACGTGTTACCCCCTTCATGACCAAACCATCTTTCGCTATTCAGCACTGCGTTACTTTAACTGGCAATTGCTGCGGTCATGTAACGCTGCACACAAATTAAATTTATATAATTTTTTTGCAAGCAATTTTTTTGAACATTTTTTTCTTTTTTAACTAATTTTTTTCTTTCTTTTTTACATTTTTTTTTTAACATACTGTCACCAGAGCAGTGCAGTGTTACCATAGTGACACTTTACTACTCTGGGGAAGTGAACTGGTTTTGCTTATTACAGTGATCATCACTGCAATAAGCAATCTTCCAACACTGTTTAAAGATTTCAGTGGCCACAGCTATCACATGGTACAGGTATGGTGATTGTCCCCTGTACCATGTGTTTACTGTGACCAATCTGATTACTGAGATCACAGTAGTTAAACAATGGCTATAAATGGAAGCCATTGTTGAAATGTGATTGTTGCGATTGGTCACAGCGATCACCTGGTACCAGGGCCGGTACCATGAGCTGTGCCACAGATCACACTGCTAGGGCACGCACAAGACATGCAGATGGGAGGACTTCATATGATGCCCTTCTAGGATAACAGTGCTCCCTCCCTGATGTTTTTTTACAATAGGCAAGCAGGGAGGTGGTTAAAGAGTAACTACACTTTTGTTGAGAAAAAAAAAAATGACAATCCCCTCTGGGTGATCAATGTACATTGCAGAGATTTTAACCATCCTGGTTGCGGATTCCCCTCTTTTGTTGCTCTGAAGCTATTTGTTTTGCTATGTCCTGGACAGACTGATTCTGAATGGGAGGGTCTGGTTCATTATAATCACCCGATACACCATCAGTGTTCTGAAGACAAAAGCTGCAGTGTCTGCATCCCTAGGTGTATATAACCCTTGTAGGGCGTCTCACCAAAACTGCAATTAGGTGTCCAAAATCTGATTTGTATCTTAGTGCAGACTTTGGGGGAAATCAGTGAGCCAATCACACAAGCAGGAAATTATATTTGTGGGGGCCTTCTGTGCACTGAGCGTTTACATCTCCAGGCTGACATACTGCATGGAGGGGCTACAGATTGAAAGGGGAAAGGTCATTTTTATAACAATAAATCGCATCATGGCTTGTGTAGCAATTGTATGCGTTATATTATTTTTTATTATTTGTTATTATTTATTATTTTTTATTATTTTTCTCTGCAAAAGTGGCGTTATTCTTAAAATTCGTTTTCCCTCTCGTTTTACCAGTGGAAGTGGCTCTCCTCTGGAGACAAGACAGCTTCATATACAACACAGAATGGGAGTAAGTGCCCACCTGAGACTGTTTAGTGAGTTCATCTAGAGCAGGGATATGCAATTAGCGGACCTCCAGATGTTGCAAAACTACAAATCCCATCATGCCTCTGCCTCTGAGTGTCATGCCTGTGGCCTTCAGAGTCTTGCTATGCCTCATGGGACTTGTAGTTCTGGAACAGCTGGAGGTCCGCTAATTGCATACCCCTGATCTAGAATGATTCCTGATGTGGAGCAGTCCAGGGATGCAGACAATCATACGAGGGATTCCCAATCATCAGCCCGTATAATGAACAGCATGTGGGACACGAGCAATCAATATTCTAGCGAGTATACATAATATCTACGGAATGTGGCACCATCACTCAAAAAATATTTTCCATAACATAACAATGACAAGAAAGGTTATAGATATTATCGGCATATTACCAACAATAACCCAAGGCTCTCTTACATGTGATGGATTTTTTTAAATATGTTTAAAGCTGACTCTAGACATACACTCTATTATCAAAAGTATTGGGGCGCCTGCCTTTACACGCACAGTAACTTTAATGGCATCCCAGTCTTAGCCCGTAGGGTTCAATATTGAGTTGGCCCACCCTTTGCAGCTATAACAGCTTCAACTCTTCTGGGAAGGCTGTCCACAAGGTTTAGGAGTGTCTATGGGAATGTCTGACCATTCTTCCAGAAGCACATTTGTGAGGCCAGGCACTGATGTTGGATGAGAAGGCCTGGCTTGCAGTCTCGATTTGGCACAGTGGTGTAGCGGATAGCACTTTTGCCTGGCAACAAAAGGGTCACTGGTTCAAATCCCAACCATGACACTACCTGCCTGGAGTTTGCATGTTCTGTCTGTGCCCGCGTGGGTTTCCTCTGGGTACTCCGGTTTCCTCCCACACTCCAAAGACATGTTTGTAGGTTAATTCGATCCTGTCTAAATTGGGCCTAGTATATGTATGAATGTGAGTTAGGGAGCTTAGATTGTAAGCTCCTTGAGGGTAGGGACTGATGTGAATATACAATATATATATATGTAAAGCGTTGCGTAAATTGACGGCGCTATATAAGTACCTGAAATAAATAAATCCCAAAGGTGTTCTATCGGGTTGAGGTCAGGACTCTGTGCAGGCCAGTCAAGATCCTCCACCCCAAATGCGCTCATCCATATCTTTATGGACCTTCCTTTGTGCACTGGTCCAAATCATTTGGTGGATGGGGGATTATGGTGTGGGGTTGTTTTTCAGGGGTTGGGCTTGGCCCCTTAGTTCCAGTGAAGGGAACTCTTAAAGGCTTACCTGTAGGTTCCCTGCATGGTTCAGGAGATATACAGTGCACTCGCATGTGTTCATGACATCGGGCACATGCGCAGTGAAGAAGTGGCCTCCGTGCCATTTCTTCACTGAGATCGTGCCGAGATTGGCGGCTCCTGAACGCATGCCCGGGAGTGACGTCACGTGACTCTGGCCAGTCACAGAGCCGGAGTCCGCGGCCCCAGAAGGAGGAGGGGCATAAGATGGACGGGTCCTGGAGCAGGGACATCGCGGGCTTCCACTGCAGGTAAGTGCCACACAATGGGCTAATATGCAATGCATAGTAGCCCATTATGATTTTACATTGCAGGGTAATAAAGAGGAAGTAAAACCCACCAGGGTTTACTTCCTCTTTAAGGTGTCAGCATACCAAGACATTTTAGACAATGTCATGCTCCCAACTTTGTGGGAACAGTTTGGGGATGGCCCCTTCCTGTTCCAACATGACTGCGCACCATTGCACGAAGCAAGGTCCTTAAAGACATGGATGATCGAGTTTGGGGTGGAGGAACTTGACTGGTCTGCACAGAGTCCTGACCTCAACCCGAAAGAACACCTTTGGGAAGAATTAAAGCAAAGACTGCGAGCCAGGCCTTCTCATCCAACATCAGCGCCTGACCGCACAAATGCGCTTCTGGAAGAATGGTCAAACATTCCCATAGACACTCCTAAACCTTGTGGACAGCCTTCCCAGAAGAGTTGAAGCTGTTATAGCTTCAAAGGGTGGGCCAACTCAATATTGAACCACATGGACTAAGACTGGGGTGCCATTAAAGGTCATGTGTGTGTAAAGGCAGTCGTCGCAATACTTTTGACAATATAGTGTATATAAAAAACACAAATAAATGCAGCTCTGTAGCCATTGATATATCCTTATATTGTAGTTCTTAAATTCAAGCAGTGAAGGGCCTATATTTGACCTGGTATTAGCCTCTGGCAATCCATGTACAGTAGAGTTCAAAGGTGGGGAGGAAAGGCAGAACAAGCAGTCAATGAGGTGTGCTGATAAGAGGAGAGGGCATGAAGGCAGGTAAAGTTAGCTACCTTACCACTAGGTGGCCCTGTACCAGAATAATGTCTAGTTACAGCGCATAGTGTCATCAGGTGCCCTTTTAATTAGAGCCCCCCTGCAGTGATGTCATGGGTGAGTCAGTGCCCAGTTATAAGCCAATTTTTGAGACGTCCTAGTGCACTTTGGGAGTTGATAGCCCACAGCAGCACAGATGTAACCAGAACTTAGAGGCCCTGTACAAGGCAGGAGGCCAGGAAGGAGTAGACCTGCACCCAGGAATGCGGGCTGTAGACTTTATGACCTTTATGGAGGTGGGAGCTAGGGAGGATTGCAAAAGACCTTTTAGCCCAGGCCAAGAGTTCTATAAGTGAGGCTATTCCCCTGGAGGGTGCTGGGAGAGGTGTCCCTATGGAGGAGGTACCTACAGAGAGCCCAGTCCTGTGAGTACTAATGACCCCGGATGGTAGGACTGTTAAATGGCTGCAAAGTGTGTGAATATGCTTCCACATGTAACTACTGCAGACCGTCCACCAAGTGTGATTCTGGAATGTATGTCAATGTGATGTGACTGTTATGCAGCAATTCTATTCTACTCATATGTGTTGACATTCTTTCCTTGGGATGAAATGGTTAACGAGTGGGAATGTCATGTGGAGGCCTCTGGCATTTTTTTCAATTTTTTTTTAAATGTTTATATAATAAAAAATGCATGACCAAGACATTGCTAGTTAAAGGAGCACAGTGCTGAATAGCAAAAAATAGTCTGGTGCTTTGGCGGCTGCTGCTCAGTATTTTGGGGGGGTGGCAAACAAACCTCACCCCCTCACTCGCACTACACACCCCCCCCCACGGGAGATGGAGAGGAATGCAGTGATCGGTGGCCTTACGTTAGGAGGCCGATGTTGAGGTGGTGTTGGATCCGGGGTAGGGCTCCTGGAAGCTTAAAGAGGCTCCTCCACTTGCGGCTCCTCCCTCCAGCTTGCCAAGGGAAGAAACAGGGCCATTGCTTCTCCTCCCGGCCAAACAGGAAGTAGGTCCTAAGACTCCCTGCCCAATCGGGTCAGAGGACCCGCTTCCTGATTGGCCGGGAGGAGAAGCAGGAAGACATTAATGAATATTAATTCACACAAGTGGATGGGCTCGGGGTGCAGTGCTCTGCGCCTCGAGCCCACCCTTTTTTGAAGCCAATTAGAGCCTCAGGCTCTAAACATGTGCTTAAAAAAAAAAAGAAAAACATTGAAATCCATGCGTCCGGCTCCCTGCATGTAGATTAGGGGCCTGGCGCATGGCTTAGGGGGGACAGTGCCCCTGCACCCCTAATGGAGTGGCCACCACTAGATGAAGCGAGTAAAAACCTTCCATGGGTCAAGTGGTTAATTATTACCTGGCATTAGGCTTTAGCAAGTCATCAACCTCCGCAACTCAAACTGAGAATATAATAAAAAAATACATAAGCAGAGGTCACCTTCAGTGAAAACTGTAACTGCAAACAATTGGAACATCAAGAGTTGGGTTTGGCTAACTCACTCTTCAGTAGGAAGCTCGTAAGACTGTGGAGGTTGTAACTTGACTTTTACACAAAAGGTCATAATTTGCATATGACTTCAACTGTTTGTTTTTCTGGATCTACTGTAGGTAATGTTTGCTTATGCTTCTTTCTTTTTTTCTCAGAATGAATTGACCAGTTTTAGGACTGGTTTACACTGGGACAAAGAGGGTCTCCAGCACACTTTTAAGCTAGCCAGCAAAATAAATACTGCAAATGAATAATAATGATTAAACTGTTTCCAACTACTCAGGCTAAAAACAGAGGTTTTTTTGTTGCATTTGCAAATACATGTTGAAGCCACCCTCCTGTACCAAGGCACCTCTGTAGAGTGTGGCCCCAAACTCAAAACAATTAAAGTCCTCAACTATGGGGCATATACAGCACATATATATATATACAGTACAACATTGCCGTTTTTAGTTGTCTTTTTTTTTGGCTCCATACCTGAGATGTGTGCCAGAGCTCCACTAGCCTCTTGATGGAGCATGACCAGGGTACCCTAGGAGGCCACAGTTGAGATTTTTAGACCCATGCATACACTCACCAGACACTTTATTGGTACACCTGTTCAATTGCTTGGTAACACAAATTGTTAATCAGCCAATCACATGACAGCAACTTAATGCATTTAGGCATCTAGACGTGGTGAATAAGGATGGGCTCAGGCGTGTTCAGAACCAAACGTGCCCGAGCCCGCCAGGAAGTAAACCCTGCACTGCGCTAATCACAGGCAATGAGACATTTCCCAGATCGCAGCAGCCGCGCATTGGGGAAATGTCTCATTGCCTGTGATTAGCGCAGTGCAAGGTTCACTTCCTGGCGGGCTCGGGGACGTTCGGTTCTGAACGCGCCTGAGCCCATCCTTAGTGGTGAAGACAACTTGCTGTTCAAACCGAGCATCAGAATAGGAAAGAAAGAGATTTAAGTGACTTTGAACGTGGCATGGTTGTTGGTGTCAGACGGGCTGATCTGAGTATTTCAATAACTGCTGATCTACCGGGATTTTTACACACAACCATCTCTCGGGTTTACAGAGAATGGTCCAAAAAAGAGAAAATATCTAGTGAGTGGCAGTTGGGTGGACGAAAATGCCTTGTTGATGTCAGAGGTCAGAGGATAATGGGCAGATTGGTTCCAGATGATAGAAAAGTAACAGTAACTCGAATAACTACTCGTTACAACCAAGGTATGCAGAATACCATTTATGAACACAAAAACACATTGAACCTTGAAGCAGATGAGCTACAGCAGCAGAAGATCACACTGGGTGCCACTCCTGTCAGCTAAGAACAGGAAACTGAGGCTACAATTCGCACAGGCTCACCAAAATTGGACAATAGAAGATTGGAAGAATGTTGCCTGGTCTGATGAGTCTCGATTTCAGCGCCGACATTCAGATGGTGGGGTCAGAATTTGGCATAAACAACATGAAAGCATGGATCCATCCTGCCTTGTATCACCGGTTCAGGCTGCTGGTGTAATGGTGTGGGGGATATTTTTGGAACACTTGGGGCCCCTTAGTATCAATTGAGCATCGTTTAAATGTCACAATTTACCTGAGTATTGTTGCTGACCATGTCCACCCCTTTATGATTACAGTGTCCCCATCTTCTGATGGCTCCTTCCAGCAGGATAATGCACCAAGTCACAAAGCTTCAATCATCTCACAACTGGACAATGAGGTCACTGCACTCCAATGGCCTCCACAGTCACCACATCTCATCCAATAGAGCACCTTTGGAATGTGGTGGAGATTCGCATCATGGATGTGCAGCCAACAAATCTGCAGCAACTGTGTGATGCCATCATGTCAATATGGACCAAAATCTCTGAGGAATGTTTCCAACACCTTGTTGAATCTATGCCATGAAGAATGAAGGCAGTTCTGAAGCCAACACGGAACTAGCAAGGTATACTTAATAAAGTGGCCGGTGAGTTAATATACTAGGGCCAACTAAGGCAGGTGTCAATTAACCTACCAGCATGTCTTTGAAGAATGGGAAGAAAGCAGAGGAAACACATGCAGGCACAGGGAGAACATTTAAACTCCAAGCAGATTGTGTCCTGGCTGAGAACCAAGAACCAGTGATGCAAGGCATAAGTGCTAACCACTAAGGCACTGTGCTGCCCAAGCTCCTTAAAGTTGCAGCCACACATCAGAAGCCCAGGCGTAACCTTTGCAAAGGAAGATGTCCAGTGTGTCTGCACCAAACACAAAAAAGCAACAATGGCAGCTACTCAAATCAGCTTAAAACTACAAAAAAAGAAGAATACACATGGACAGGACAATACAGAGATGTCAGAGCTTGTTTCTTCTGGCCATGGGTCCAATAGTACTTGCTACATCTGTTGCTGAGTCAAATGTCCATACACAGCTATAGAACAGTATACCATTTCCTGTGTTACTGGCTTCACCACGATGGCTGATCTGTTTTCTTCTATATTTTAACTTTGCATGAAACTTTCTTCCTCTGCCTTTGGGCTGACCGCAAAGAGCTATTATGCTATTATGTAATTCATTCATTTGATTACCGAGTGTTCTTTTATGCATCTGGTTTCACTCTGCTCTTCATCTAGCCGACTATGACAATATAGAATGTGATTTATGATGTAGTAGTTTGGGATTCTGTTCAAGTTATGTATGCAATGTTCAACGGACGGGGGGTACTGTGTAAAGTTTTACATAAACCAATTTAAATTCCGTTATCTGAGAAGTCTACTTGTCCTATATGTTGATTTTTTTCTTTTACATAAAGTAAGAGCAAATTCATTATATCCATCATACTTCAAAAAAAAAATCTTTGCAAAACAACAAGCCTGAACATTTTCAAAGACATTATAAGGTGACTAAGTAAGAGAGAGGGGAACTAGTACAGTAATGGGAAATAATGGAACAACAAAAAAGTGAGAGGGAAGCCAATGAAGAAACCCACATGGGGACACAAGGACATGTCTCCAGGATTTTTGTGGGCCTTACTTGTATTCTGAATCTGGAAAAAAAACAATAATTTCCCTTTGGGATTAATAAAGTATTCTGAATCTGAATTATGTAGAACCCCCTGACCCCAGAGGCACATTAGGTACCCACAGAGACAGGGTTTCTAGTTGAGTCCATGGCTAAAGGTGAGGGATGTAACACATTACATTACAGTAATTGATCCAAGGGAGATAGGCTTCAAGGCATCAGCTACCTAGGGCACTAAGTAAAAGAGAGGGAAACTAGTAGAGCGATGGTAAATAATGGAGCAACAAGAAAGGGAAAGCCAATGAACAGACCCAAATGAGGACACAAAAACATGTCTCCAGGCTTCCTTTTGGGCCTTATGTAGAACCTCCTTGACTCCAGAAGCACATTAGGAATCCCTAAAAGACGGGGCAGGCCAAAATTTCACCCCAAAACTGAGACCATAGCAAAAGCTAAGAGATGTAAGAAGTTGTTCACCTGTCACTTTGACAAATACATTTTCAGTAATTAGTCAAAAGGAGAAAAGGTTTATGGCACCAGATACCTAAAGCACTAAATAAGAGAGAGGGAAACTAGTAGAGCAATGCTAAATAATGAAAGAACAAGATGGGGAGATGGAAACCAATGAAAAGACCCACATGGGGACAAAAGGACATGTTTCTCAGGGTTCTTTGAGGACCTTATGAAGAACCTTCCTGACCCCAGAGGCACATTGGCAGGCAGGGCAGGCTAACAGTTCACCCCAGGGCTGAAATATGTTTGGCAGCAATTGATCAAAAGGAAAGAGGGTTTAGAGCATCAAATACCATGAGCACAGTTCTGCACAGACCCTAGTCTCCACTTCTATCTTTACAGAATCAGAGCATTTAACCCGAGACTGGCACTTCAGTATTTTAGCAGTACACTGGCTGATGAGTAAAGGGCACTATCCAGTTACGAGTCCTCTGTGAGGCCCCGGCTGCTCACAACTATCCAAGACATCTCCTCCAGTAGAAAGTCTTCCCCTTTTACTCCAGCTTGAGTATAGTTTCTATTATTCTAAGCAAAACAACTCCAGACCATGTCCCAGGCCTGACCTTCAAACATGTGTAGATTATCCCTAGGCAGCAGGCCTAAGAAGTTAACAACACTAAAACCACTCCCGAAGGTGTAAGCCTTGGGGAGAAAGACTCTCTCCTCAAGGTTAACCCAAATATCTACATCATTCCCTGTAATAGCTTGTCTGTAATAGTTGCCTATCATGTGCCTAACATTTAACTCTCCCCAACCTGAATCTATCTATAGCCAATTTTTCTTTTAGTTTTGGATAGACTACAGAAGTCGCGGATAGACTATAGAAGAGTTAGAACCTCTGTCAGGGTTTATTTCTGCCTCCGTCCCCACTAGAATCTTTAGTTGTGCTAATTTGTCCAGAATATCCCTAGTGATGGAAGATCCAACGTTTTACAGTTGCCTCTGTCTGAGAAGGTGAGATAACATCTGTTATGGTGACAACCATCTGAGATATTTCCCCTCACTTCCTGTTATGTCTCCAGGACAGGATGTGAAAGAAACATGGCACAATGACAGCAATAAAAACAATTCTGACAGGGTTTTAAAGTGGAATTCCAGTCATAACCTAACACTAAACCTACTCTCTCCCACATTCTAAGTCTAATCTATCTCACCCTGTAAAAGCAAAAATTGCTACACTTGCCTGTTCTACAGCCGTTCTGGTACGGTTTCCAGCTGCGGCTGCTGTGTGTAAGAGTAAGCCAGTGGCTGTGATATACCTGTAAAGTGATGTCACCCATAGAGTTACTATGGGACTTCCGTTGTTGGCTCCCTTTTCTGCACCCGCCTACACAGTGACAGCTCAGCATGGGACCAAACCGGCTGCAGAGCAGGTAAGTACAGTGATTTTTGCTTTATAGGTCTAAATAGATTAGGCTTAGAATGTGGCAGACAGTGGGTTTAGAGTTAGTTTGGGTTTCACTGGAATTCCACTTTAATTATTTCCTACTGTATCCAAAACTAAAGAAATAATTGTGGCCATTGATACACTTCAGCCTTCCCTGGCAAATAAAGGAAAAGTATAGGCAAAGCTTTTTTGGCTGTACTTCTCCTGGGGATCACAGGAGTGCCGTTCACCCCTGTGACTCTTTCTCAGCTGACAGTGGGCTAAAACCTACTATCAGTTGACATCACAGAGCCGGTCCAGGCTCTGAAAAGATCCCGACCATATGGTTGATGTCCACCCAGATGCCTGGACCGGCAGCTGGCTTGGCCTCTCAGTGAGCCGCTGAGAGCCTCATTCAGCCACTCTCGCCCCCTCCACAGCCCACCACTCCAGTGAGCACTCAAAGTGGAGAGCATAGAGCCAGTGACTGACAGTCACAGGCTCTCTGCTCATGGAAGACTGAGAACCAAGCAATCGGCAGTCTTTGATCACTTGGTTCTCAGTCTTAGAGCCAACGGGGCACAGATGCAGCATCAGATCAATGCAGAATCCATTTAGGTGAATATCATTTTTTTTTTTTAGAAACCCATACTTTTTTTAACCCCTAAATTAAGCCTGTAAGAATAAATCCCACCCACCCACAATTAACCACATCCACAACACTAAGGGGAGTATTTATAAAACTATTTGCTCATTAAATGTGCATGTACATTTGTTCCATGCAAATGGGGCAAAAAGCAATACTTATTGGGCTATTTCCTGTGCTGTTCAAATGTTTTCAATTGGTTTAAAACTGCAGTTCAGCATTTAACCACTAGATTGCGCTAAATATCATAAGATATCTTCCCAAAGTAAGTTTCAGATTCATAGGCATAGGCTAGAAAGAATTGAAGTACAATGTGGAAATTAATATATGATTTTACATTTTGACCATAGATACATTGTAATGTTTACTGCTACTTTTTAGTACATTATGTGCACGGCTGGATGACTTCATATGGTATTAAAAATATGATTCTAGGACAAATGCCTCTAAAAAACACATCAGTTATTTAGAAGCACTTGGATCACAGATTTTATTATACTAAATCATTCTTTATAACAGTATAAATGTGCTTTGCCAATTGTGCCAACCTTTTTATAAATTAAAAGTTTTAAATTGAAGCTCCGTTATTATGTGTAATGATCTTTCACTTTGTTCTAAAGACTTTGACTTTTAGAAAGTGCAACAGACCAGAAAATAATTCACTCATTTGTGTTTATTTCTAATAAAGTAATACAGAGTGAATTTAGTTGTTAAAGAGAGTCGTCTGCTTTGTAAGGCCTTGTGAGGCCCTCCAGACCCAGCCACCCATTAAACAACTGGGTGTACTGTCCAGCATTGCAGTCTGGATTCCTCTGGCCGCTATGAGCCTCCAATTCTCAAGAGGAAACTAAAATTTACTCCATTCTCAAATGAGTGTATAGTCTTTCCTTTCCTTTTTCCCTTCCCTTCCCTTCCCTTCCCTTCTCTTCTCTTCTCTTCTCTTCTCTTCTCTTCTCTTCTCTTCTCTTCTCTTCTCTTCTCTTCCCTTCCCTTCCCTTTCCTTCCTTTCCCTTTCCTTCCTTTCCCTTCCCTTCCCTTCTCTTCTCTTCCCTTCCCTTCCCTTCCCTTTTCTTCCTTTCCCTTCCCTTCCCTTCCCTTCCCTTCTCTTCTCTTCTCTTCTCTTCCCTTCCCTTCCATTCCCTTCCCTTCCCTTCCCTTCTTTGTTCCCCTCCAGTCTTCTCCCCATTATTTTTTTTTCTTTTCATTTTCTATCTATTCCTTTCCTTCTCAGTTTCCTTTGGTTTTCCAGTTTCTTTTCCAATTCCTTCCCTTTTCTTCTCCTTCCCTTTTCCCCCTTTCAACTCCTTTAACCTTTCATTCATTTTCATTTTCTTTACATTCTTAATCTTTATTATCATTTTCCTTTCCTTTAACTTTACATTATTTTCCTTTCACTTCCCTTTTCTATACTTCCCTTCACCCTCCTCTCTGCTCCTTTTCATTAATTTTCCTTCCCTTTAATGTCTTTTCTAAATTTTCCTTTTCTTTCCATTCATTCTCTTATTTTTATTTGTATTCCCTTCCAATGCATTTTCTTTCTATTCCTTGTCCTCCTTTTTTTCATTCACTTTGTTTTTATTCAAAAGTAATGAGGTTGAGCATGGTACAGTACATATACAGAGAGGGAAAAAAGTAATTGACCCCCTGCTGATTTACCATCAAATCTTGGGTGAGAACCTTCTTCCCTCAGCCAGGGCATTGAAAACGGGTCGTGGATGGGTGTGCCAGCATGACAATGACCCAAAACACATGACCAAGGCAACAAGAGAGTGGCTCCAGAAGAAGCACATTAAGGTCCTGGAGTGGCCTAGCCAGTCTCCAGACCTTAATCCCTATAGAAAATATGTGGAGGGAGCTGAGGGTTCGAGTTACCAAACCTTAATGCAGCCTTTCTCAACCTTTTTAACTCAGAGGAACCCCTGAAATAAATTTCCAGTCTCAAGGAACCCCTGCTAAAAATTGCAATATTCATGATGCATTAGTGTGATGGTCAGTGGGAAGAATGCTCCTTCCACTTGTGGTCATTGGGAAGAATTACCCCTTACAGGTGGCTAAAAAGATCAATGGTGTCATTGGGAATTTATCTGAGAGGCAGAAATTGTTCATCGCTCAGGGAACCCCTAGCAACCTCTGGAGGAACCCTGGTTAACCACTTACCTACCGGGGCACTTTTTTACATTTGGTGGTCACAAGCTAAAAACATTTTTTTTTGCTAGAGAATTGCTTAGAACCCCCAAACATTATATATATTTATTTTTTTTCAAACACCCTAGAGAATAAAATGGCGATCATTGCAATACTTTTTGTCACACGGTATTTGTGCAGCGGTCTTTCAAGCGCAATTTTTTTGGAACATTTTTACTTTTTTGAGTTAAAAAATAAGACAACAGTAAAGTTAGCCCAATTTTTTTGCATATTGTGAAAGAGGATGTTACGCCGAGTAAATAGATACCATACATGACATGGTTGAAAATTGCGCGCACTCGCGGAATGGCAACAAAGTCCGGTATTTAAAAAGTTCCATAGGCGACGCTTTAAAAAATTTAAACGGTTACCAGGTTAGAGGTGCAGAGGAGGTCTTTTGCTAGAATTATTGCTCACACTCTGGCGATCGCGGCGATACCTCACATGTGTGGTTTGAACTCCGTTTTCATATGTGGGCGCGACTTACGTATGCGTTTTCTATGCTGCGCAAGCTCGTGAGGACGGTGGCGATTTAAATCTTTTTTTTTTTTTTTTTTTTAATTTTATTTATTTTTAGCACTGTTCCTTTAAAAGAAAAAAAATCTGATCACTTTTATTGCTATCACAAGGAATGTAAACATCCCTTGTGATAGTAATATATGGTGACAGGTACACTTTTTGGAGGGCCAGGGGGTCTAAAAGACCCCCCATCCCTCCTTTGCACTTCACAGTATTCAGATTTGCAAAAACGGCGATTCTGAATACTGTCACTTTTTTAAAATTGGCGCCGTTAGCCGCTGTGTAAACCGGAAGTGACGTTGTGACGTCGCTTCCGGAATTTGCTGAAGGAGACCCGATCGGAGCCGATTACGGCTTCTGTCAGGTCTCCTTCCAGCCGGCGGATGCGCCGGATCGTCGCTCCGGTCTCCCGGTGGGACGGGAGGCCGGAGAAGAGCGGCGGAAGGCGGCGGGAGGGGGGGTGTCCCCTCCCGCCCCCTGGGGTAACGACCGAGCGGCTCCCGAGCCGGATCAGTCGTTATCCCTGGATAGCCGACCGCCAGCTCTAAAAAATGATACTGGGATATAGCCTGCAGGTACAGGCTATGTCCTGGGAGAGTCACTCAAACCCGACCGCCGCCTATTTACGGCGCTGGTCGGGAAGTGGTTAAGAAACCCTGACTTATGACTTGAAGAGGATCTGGAAAGAGGAGTGGGACAAATTCCCTCCTGAGATGTGCAAACCTGGTGGCCAACTACAAGAAAGTCTGACCTCTGTGATTGCCAACAAGGGTTTTTGCCCTAAGTCATGTTTTGCGAAGGGATCAAATATTTATTTCACTCATTAAAATGCAAATCAATTTATTACTTTTTTGAAATGCATTTTTTTGGATATTTTTTATTTTTTTGTTATTCTGTCTCTCACTGTTAAAATAAACCTACAATTAAAAGTATAGACTACTTTTTTCCCTCACTATACATAATATGGTAACATTTGTATTAACTTCCTCGCATCCGCGCTATAGCCGAATGACGGCTACAGCGCGGCTCTAAAATGCCGGGAGGACGTCAATAGACGTCCTCCCATTCGGCTCGTGCTGGGCGCGCTCCCGCAGGCGCGAGCGGCACGTGCACGCGCCGCTCGCGCCCGCGGGAGCGTGCCCGCGGGTCAGGCGGACCCGATGTCCGTCGGAGACCCGCGATCTCCTTACAGACAGGAGGAACGGGGAACCGCCGAAGTAAACACGGCGGTTCCCCGTTCTGTGAGGGGGGGCATGCCAGATCTACTGATCCCTGTCACTGGGATCAGTTAGATCTGTCATGCCCCTGTCAACCCCACCCCCCCACAGTTAGAACACACCCAGGGAACATTGTTAACCCCTTCACTGCCCCCTGCAGGTTAACCCCTTCACTGCCAAT